>BMAW01111948.1:42082-81213 GCA_019974015.1 Nephila pilipes
TATCTATCTATCTATCTATCTATCTATCTATCTATCTATCTATCTATCTATCTATCTATCTATCTATCTATCTATCTATCTATCTATCTATCTATCTATCGGAAGAGTGTGAACTAACAGTAGGAATTTAAAAATACATGGACCTGTTTCTCGAACCGGAGTTCTAAAAATAACTTTTCGAGTAAACATTCGTTATATTACTGTAGAATATAACAGTACATAATTTTTTCTTCCATTAAAGGTATTTACAAACCAAAAAACGTATAGTTTGTAGGCAAGTGATGGATTAAATATTTTAAAAACGTGTTCATAAATCTTTAACCGTTGTTTTATTGAATTAATCTTATGAATATTTAAAATTAATCATTTAAAATGCATTTATCTTTTTGTGATGGGCTGTATAACGTTTTACAAAATTTTATGAATAAAAAACATCATACTCTTCTAGAATGAGTTCACTTTTCACACAGAGCAATGATTCTAAACACTCGAGTCCCACAGAAGAAAAATTTAAAAATTTATGGAATTGAAATTGAAAGAATTCATATTTATTACATGTTTGTAATGAATGAATGATGAAAGGTGATGCTTCATCTTGCACTCATTATATTAAGAATTCTGTCCCTGTTGAGGGACGTGGAAGACCCCCCACCACCACCACCACCACCGAGCACACATTTTTCACTCTTCTGAATTTCATATCCTAACTCAATGGAAATTCAGATTTCTAAATGCAACGCGAACACACAATGTGAAGAATGTATTTAACAATTTTAAACGTTTTCCATCGCTTAGGTTTGATTCATTTAAGCACATACCTTCCCCCCAGTGAAAGTGGCCGCTGTTGCCTTGAGGTAAGTTTTCGTCGTGTCGTAGGTTCGAGCCTTGCTGCCACTAAACCCCCACCGTGTAGTTGGAACTGATACAAGTTAAATCTGACGAGGCTCTAAGCTCTCCCGTTGGCATGGTGGTGAAGATAGGGGAGGGAGTTGCCAGCTCCGATTTCGTTGTCGTTCCTTGACCGAGGTCCGTCGCTATTAGCCCTTGTTTTGCCTATAGTGCGACGTTAATAAAAGCAACCATAATCTCCCAGTGAAAAATTAAAAAGTTGAATCTCGAAGATTTAAAACTTTTGCAGAATGGAAGAGAATAGATTGACTGTACATCCATTTTCTCGTCCACCATTAAGAATGACGCAATGTGACTTTCATTTAGAAACTTCAGGAAAGCTGTCCCCGTTTTGTCGGTGGAGATGGTGAAGTCTTATGGCTTTAGAGCCAGATAGGGCCATGCTGCGCCAAACAAAGCAAGTGAAAGAGTATAAGGCTAGTAAAGAGTTGAACTGTGAGCTAAACGAGTTAAGAAAAGGTAAAATTTTGGTTTACAAGAGGAGGGGTGTCGAAAATAGAGAAGAATCGCTAGGGTATTCTGGAGCCTCGTCACCTTTCTTTACCAAATCAGCAATCTCCATAGAAAAAAAAATGACTGGGATGCCTCGAGGTCTCTTCGTATTGAAAAGACAGTTTTAATTTGCGCTTGATAGAATAATTTTTTTTTCTTGAACAATTTGGTAGGAATCATCTGATAGAAAGATGCTATTTACATAAAAGGGGTTCCTAACGTATAAATTGGATGATTAGAATTCAAATCTAAATACTCTAGAGTCAAAACGTGACGAATTTTAATGTAAAGATGATCGGAATTCACCTCTGTCATTATAAAAGGGCATTTATATAAGGAGCGAAATAATTTTATAATATAAAATAAACTCGAGAGGGAGAAAACTCGAGATGTAGAATTTTTTATAAAATTTTGGGCTTTATTCAGTAAGATGTTTCAATACAGTTTATTTGAATTTGAAAAAAAAAAAAAAAAAAAAAAAAATCTCAATCCTATTTAGATAAGTGCCTTTATAAAGGATTACAGTTTCGGACTGATTGGTTTTATTAACGTCGCACTGGAATTAAAGAGATAGCTATTGGGGACGAACCTCGCCATTTTGAAACTTGGTCAAGTGACGCACATGAGTTGGCACCTTCTCTTTGAATTTCCAACACCATGACAACGAGAGGAATTTGAACTTCAAAGGGTTTAACGTTTATAAGCCCCGGCTACATCGCGAGCGATTAGTGGCCGCTAGGCTCGAACCCTCGACTGGACTAAAATTGCCTGCAGCAACCATGACAACTAGGTTACCGCAAACACGTTATAATGGTGGACTTGATTATAGTAAAAGAGATATGCGACGAGAGCGTCATTCGAGTTAGCATCTTACATTCTTAACTTACGCACCACGCCTTTAAATTCATCTTTTCTATGTTTCTCTAACTTGATTGAAGAAAATTCCCATCAAAAATATATTAGCATTCATATAAAATTTGTTCTTTGAAATCATATTTAAGAATCGAACTCTCAATTTTACATCACATTTTATATTTTTCGTTGAATTTTATCCATCGTTTTTATTTTTTTTTTTTTGTTTATCATTTTATCCTCATGTGATCCCTAAAAATACAGTTCTTCATTAAAATGCTTGGCCAGATTTGGCACTTGCGCCGTAAACTAATTTAAAAAAAATCTGCGTGAAAACTGTAAAATATGCTATTCCATACTTTTTCCAAATTAAAATCAAAATTACAAGGTTCGCCGCCAATTTCTTCTGTATTGCTTCTAACGCAACGGGAAGAAACAATCCCCATTTGAATTCCACAGGAAAGTTACATATTAGACTTTAATGTGTCAAAGACATCTCGCTACGTATGACAAATGTTACAAAAAAAAAAAAAAAAACAAATACTCAAAAACGAAATTTTGAAATGATGTTTCTAAAGGCGGGTGTTCAAAGTTGATTCTATAAATGGAATTGGATTGCTTTTGTTAAGTGATGGAAAAACTAGTAGATGTTACTTGTTGGCGCCAGATTGAACGTAGCGTCTGGCGACTTACGTGACTAATAAGACTTGCAGTGATTCGCTTTAATTATAGTTATTTAAACGGAATAATATATCGTCAACTTTAATATTTTGTTTTGTGTATTTTAATATACTGTCGTTTGCTTTAATTTCAATGTCTGAATATTAAATTGTTTTTAATGCAGGACTCCTTCATCGCCTTTATTGTTTTTGAACATTGCAATATTTGAATTTTGAAAGCTAGAAAAATTAAGAAAGTATTGCATGGTGATTGCTGCCCTAAGTATAGACACGCAATGCATTCCAGATAATACATTTTAACAACTAATGAAGAATTCTATATTTTACGAGAAAGTTATTTTTTTTTAAAAAAAAAAAATCCTTGTTTCATATAATTAAATAATTCGAAGGATACAAAAGAAAAGAAAATCAATTTACATGCAATCATTTAATTTTTATCAAAACATCCGTGTAATCATATCTTTATAACATATAGTGAGTATAGCAAAATTTATATAAGAGTGTCATGTTTTAGTATGTTATTTTGATTAAAACTATTTGAAAAGAGTACATCAAATGAAACATTATTTAACAAATATGAATTTGGGGTGAAACTCTAAATAAATGTTGGATTGTTTACCGAATATAAAGAAAACTAATGTGTAGGGATTTCGAGATGGGTGAAATGTATTCGTACATCGAAAGAAACCAAAATTTTCTGTTAATTGTGATTGGATTAGTGAGTGATTTGTTGATAAGTGATATCACTGATCTCGAGGCATATAGAAGATGATATAGTGGAATTTAAATAAAATAGGCTAGGCAGAATTTTCGATATAGATCGTAAGTCAAAAGAAATAGGTTATACTGTACTGAGAGAAAATTGATTACAAAGCTTTGTAAAGACGGTAAAACATGTAATGAAATTTCATTATTAGGTTCGTAGATCTCGTAAAAGAAGACAGTGATATATTCAGACAATGTCATTTTTTATGTTCTTACAAATATTAAACTGATGTATTTAAAAAAAATTCTTTTAGACCTTCCAAAAACAGTGAAAGGTGTATGTTTATTTTCGGGAATCGATGTATATTTTTATAGGTAATTATTCGAAATTTTCGGCAGGAAACTAATTCGAAGTTTTATTTATTAAACTGGGCATATTACCAAACTGTTAAATTTATTGCCATATTGTATGAAAAATAGTATAATGATGCGGAAAATATTTGTGTTTATAAGATCAATTCTGATTCTGAAAAAAAAAAAAAAAAAAAAAAAGAAGAAGAAAAGCAGAAGAAGATGAAGAATTCACAATAAATTTATTAATTAGGGACAATTTACAAAATAAAAAAATTGTTTATAATTAGATACAGTATAGGAATGTGTAGAACTCCATGTCATTCCTCCCCTCTCCGTTAAAGAAGAACTAGCTTTTTATGAAATATTGTGCCGAACGAAAAACTCTGAAATGCCTTTGCCACGAAGTGGTACAAAAACAAAAATCGAGTATAAATGAATAATATTTCAAAAGCAAATAATAAGTTTAAAAATGAAAAAAAAGGATATGGTGTTCCTAAAAAAACATCGCTTTGAGCATTTTTTAGCTGAACTTATTATCGTACCCAATCTGAAAAGAAATTTGAGCGATTTTCTTCAATAAAATATTACTCAAAACTTTTAACATTAAATGCCAATAACACTCTTAATATATTGTCATATTTTCAGAAACATTACGCTTTCCATATCGAGTCTAACATAACAATTTATGTTAACTATGCAAAGAAACTAAATAATATGTGAGGGCATTTGAAACGCATTTCACGTTTATAGAGGAAAATTGGCAAATAAATATTGAACATACTTTTCAGACATCATGAAAATGAATTACAGAATTCTATAAATAATATTATTTATTTACATTGCAATCAAAAGTAACACGAGGGGTATTGACGATGGACCTCGTAATTTGGAAACTTGATATGGTGAGGAACATCACTCCCCTATTCCAAAATTCCACATTATGTCATGGATGAGCCTCGATGGATTACGTGTGAATCAGTCTCGATGCAATACGGAGGATCTTTAGTTGCATCAGGACTCGAAACCACGCTCCGAAGGAACCGATGCCGGCCTCGAGTCTGCGACCAAGACCATTGAGCAACCACCGGTCACTTTTACACTTGTGAAGAAATGAGATTAAAATACTCGTTCTAATTCAAATGCTAATTGAAATATACCAAATATCAAAGTTTTTCTATTCACATTACTAAATATACATACCACCTTCTTTCAAACATAAATAGGCAACCTGCAATTTAATGTGTAAATCTCTCTCTATATATATAAGCGAAATACCACTGACTGACTCATCACGATATCTCTAAAACTATACAACCGATTGACTTGAAATTTGGTATAGTTACTCATTTTACGATGTAGACGCTCACTAAGAACGGATTTTACGGAATTCTTACCCAAAATGTGATTTTCATCCGTTAATCTTTTCTTATCCATCAATTATATCATTTTTGGCGACTTTATCGCCAAAAATGACATGACCGACGCCAAACGGAATATATTTTTTTATATGTATTCTGTGCATTGCTACCAATTAAGTTTACTTGGCGAGATTTGCGCGCGCGAAATGGAAATAATTTAATATTGCTGATGGAGGATTGGCAAGAGCGGGATTTTGAAAAATGCTAAAATTTCGACTTCTTACGGAGTAGCGCACACCCAAGACCATCCGCTGAGTAGGATGCATTGTAGGTTTATCATATATAATGTAAATGATGAGCCCCGAAATTCCTACATTTAGAGATTTATTACCAAATATCTTCCACCGCTAAGTCAAAGCATTTCAATGACCTTGCATTGTGAATTTTAATTAGCTATACTATGGTAACACCAGCTGATTTCCATCCGCTTTGCTCAGCAAAAGATAATTTTTTATTGTTGTGGAACCTAGTAGTAAGTTTTAAATTTATGAGAAAAGTATTTTATTATTAATAATGATTGATAAATTACATTTGTAAATCTAAACGCAATCTTACTAAGTTATTGAAGTTGGCTTTTAACAAATGAACAATAAAGGTATGTTATTCATGTAATTGATAAAAAAAAAATAAGTAGCTGTCAAAATATTTATTTCGATGTATGCATTAACTGTAACCTAATGTAAATATTATGCAAAAGTTTGTTTCTGTATTTTGTCAATTCTTAGATTTTTGGTATCTCAGATATAAAATTTTTTGATTTTTTAAAATGGCTGGATATATTATCGTTTTCAGAATACAGAATTATTTTTAATGCTATAATTTTTAAGAGCTATTCTGTCTTATTCAATAGCTTACCTGATATGCTGATAGCGTTATAGAGTTATCCCTTTGCAAAAAGGATAACGTAATACGGGAGATTTTTGCTAAAAAATTATACTGTACTTTATTTTTTTGTTAGCATTTTTTGTTGAATTTTTAAATAATTTGATTTTAAAAAATTAATTTCGGTTATATTTTTTAACTATAGAAGTATTTCATTGTAGGTTAATACAAATTGATTTTTCATATTTACTTTTCAGTTATAATTTTTAATAATGGATGTTGAATATATTTGGATAGATTGAATACCTACTCCTTTCAAATTTTTAAAATTCTTGGCAATGGAACATGTTTATTTTCATGTCTGTCTTTGCTGGTGTTTGGTGACATATCGATGGCGTATAAAATGAGAAATATTGTTTCTCACGTGTTTAACAACTGGGGTCGGTTTAAATGCTGCATTCAAATGCTATCTGGTGCCTCTTATAATACTAACGATTTATATTTTACAGAAATGTGTGAACCAAACACGTAGGGATCTATTTGCAAAATTATGGCGGCGGCAGAACTATTTCCCTATCAGTTCGAAGTGTATCAAGGTGGCTGCCTTATAGCTTCTGTTGGGGAAACAATTCAGGGGGAAAAAAGATTACGTTTTACGGGAAACTGTAATAGTGGTCATTTTGATGTTTATATTTAAATAGTTGGATTAACAAATAGAAGTAAAGTTAATTCTGGTTATGATATTATGAAACAAAATGAAGAAAATGTGTCATCTTTAGTGTTTCAGCCTCAAGAAAATGTGTCTGTGTTAGTTTCAAAGACTCAATCAATATCTAACATTTATTTATCAAGTTCAAGTGAATCAATTATTAATGATGTAATATCTCTTCAACTAAATAAAGGTAAAAAAAAGAAGAAAAAGATTCACAAATTCAATTAGATATAAACAAATAAGATAAGCTGCTACAAAATATGCTCAAAGTCATCCTGAAGAACATAGAGCAGCTGTAAGAAAATACTTTTCTAATAACCCCCATGTGAATCAGGCAGCTGTAATTAAATACAATGAAAAAAGATCAAAAGTTAAATTAGCGCCATAGACTTCCAAAAATTTGTCTGGTTTTAAATATGAAATATATATTGACTATTCAAATGATAAAATTGTTAGTATCGGAAAACGTGTGCCCTGTTCGAGGTGCCGTGCTTTAAAATGGAAGGACCTCCAAGAATGTGCTGCAGTGGTGGTCAAGTCCAGCTTCTTGCTATTAGATCCTACCCTGAACCTCTGAATAGTCTTCTTAGCCATAAGGATCAGATTTCAGAACATTTTCTTTCTACAATTCGTAAGTATAATGGATGACGTCATTTGGAGCAAAAGAATTGAAGGAAGGAAATTTTATGCCAACATTTAAATTCCACGGGCAGATATACCACAGGATAGGTAGCCTATTGGCTGAGCCTCCTCAACAACCTTCTTTTCTTTAGCTTTACTTTCTCTGTGATGATGAACGTGAAAAAAACATTCATTGTGGTATTTTCCCAGGTGTTAAGCAAGAATTAGCCAATTACTAAAGGAGCTACATGAACATAACAAGTATATTCACTATTTCAGAGCTTCTGTTGATTTAGTTAATAAAGACGAAAAGGAGTTCAAGATTATAATTAATGCGGATAAAAAACCATCTGGAGATCACAAAGGTCGTTTCAATGCTCCAATTTTCTTGATATTTTATGCATAGGTTCCAAAATATAATATTATCGTCTGCCCAGCGAAGCGGGCGGGTATCAGCTAGTATTATAATATATGCTGTTACACGGTTTAGACACATGTAGATTCTCGATAACATATTTATTCGAAACTCGCATGCACTTCGCCCCGCTTGTCATTTATGTATCCGCAGTACATATAATTTTAGACAACTGAATATTTTTTTTTCTCTTTCAAAAGCTTATGTATTTGGTTAGGAATAAAAATCTGCTTAAATTTCACAGTAAACAACCCCTTAAAATTTCCTTGGGATTGAGTTGTGGGTCAGAAAAATGGGGGGATGGAAGGCGAATAAATCTAAATGAATAAACTGTATGATTTTAACTGCTGAAACAGAGAAGCAAATTACAATATACGACATGTGTTTCAGAAGATAAAGCTCTCCCTAAAAATTAAGAGTATCTATTCTTGTAAATAAAGCATTTAATGCAAAAAATAAACATACGGCGAAAACTGTCGAACTAATAATTTTCTGTGTTAGGCCTGAAAGACCGTTGAATCCTAATCCGATTAAGGGACACCATTTAGAATTGCCATTTTTTCTTGTTCACTCCAATAAATAAAATGAAGTTACACTAGCAAAGGAAATATCGATTGGGGAATTTATTTCCCGCATAAATCTTAAGTGTTTCATAAAAGCGCACGGCTATTAATTATTCTGTCAAGTTAGTTTTTATACGATGACAGTTTTATGAAATATTATAATTTAACTGCACGTTAGAAATGCAAATTTTTTTTTTATCTATCTCTTATTTTTTTTTCTTACTGCATTTAAATTCACCATATAAAATCAATTCTATTTTTTTGACAAACATTTTATACATTAGTAATTAATAATAGAACGTATTAGGCTATTATTATATTCTACGTAAATTACAAAAAAATATTTATTTCTATTTATAATTTTGAAAGTATTAATAATTTTATATTTATGATTATAAATGAAGGAAGCTTACATTTTAAAATATGTTCACCATTCAAGCTTAGAAAATAAGCAATTTTTCACAAAAAAACACATCTTATTTGAATTATAGAACATTATTTCTCTATAATTAAAATAAGAACTTTCAATGGATTATTACTTTCTCTGAATATAGTTTGGAATATTATTCTTACACTTTTCATGAAATCGTTAAAATCTTAATTTTTCATACATATGTTAAAATTATATTGGTTTGAAAAAATCGTTTGCTGTGAGTGTGTTTTATAATTGACTTTTTCTGAAACTGTAAAGAGTTTAAAAAATTGTTGAAAATTAGGAATTCTCTAGTCCAAATTCTATTTAATTTTTAAGCCTACGATTCCAAATATTTTAATGCCAGATTTTTGTAAAATAATAGTAAGTATTAAGCGTTCATCCATATAAATGTTAGTGATCAGATTACTTTGGACAAAATAAGTATTCGAGATTAACAAATATAGACTTTTATTTTCGTGGTTCATCTTGCCAAGCTTTCAATTAATTCATTTCAATGTTTAAAGAATTTAATGTAATTTATTAAAAAAAATTAAACTGAAGAACATGTTGAATTCGAAAACACGTGAATGTGTCATGTCCATTTAAATGCTGAATTTACAAAAACATACTGTATAATTGCTTGAATAATTTTTTTGATTATCGTCAAATGGTTGGTATCAAAATGTTCAACTTAAATTGCGAATAATATATATTTTTATCTAAGGTAACAGAACACCTTCGAAGAAAATGTTTATAGAAAATAGAAAAATTTTAAGTTTAATACCCTTATGACGACTTTAATTAAATTAAAAACTCGAACTATTTTTCTGTGAGTATTTGGCAGAAATATAATTTTCCATTCCACATGAAATGTAAAAATTGTTCTGGGTTGCAAAGACTTAATGTTTGGTCTTCTTTTCAGTTTGTAATTTGATGCGACAACTATGTAGCTTTAAATTTGTTTCGAAAATAAATTAAACATCTGTGAACGTACAAAAAAATCATTCTATTTGAAAAGCCCTAACGTTTCCAAGGCGATGTGTGTGAGCCTCTTAGAGTTTTCGAAGAACAAGTGCACAGGCAGAGAATGCATTGGATTGATGAGGTGTAAGCGACAAACTGAATATTTTATCATCTCGGTACTTGGCTATTAAAGCGGCGACCACCAAATTAAGGAAACGCCAATGTCGCCAAGCTAGAAAAAAGCGCCAAGCAATCGAAGAGCGAAATTCAAATGTAGGAAAAGAAATAACTCACGAATAAAGAAATTAAAATTATTCTTTATAATATTTTTATTTAATAATCTTTTTATATGTTTTGTGATAAATCTAATCCTAATAAATAATATTAAAATTTAGATGTTTGATATTAATATTTTCATAAATTTTAGAACATCACTCTTCATTAAAGACTATATTTCCGAAATTGCAATCACTATTTCAAAAAAAATCATTTTTTCCCCTCCACATTTTCTCCACATTCTGCGAGATACTATTCTAGATGATGTCGAGCCGTGCACCGTTGCATCTTGTCACGCCACTTAATAGAACCCCACATTTTTTGAATATTTTGCGTGTGAACATCCGTTTTCGAATCTACACAATTGTACTCATACTTCCCCGTGAAATGTGTGAAATCTGCATCCTCAAATTCTCCATGTCTTTTATCCCTTCCAACAATCTGATTAGATATTTGAACCTTCTTGTACATGTTCTAGAATTTTCCTAATCTGTGTATTTGCATCTGGAATTAATGGACGTCAACTCCTCTGCCCAACATTACGTAAATCGTATTGCAGTAACGAACGTTATTCTGTAACCGAGGAACCAATTTCCATCTCGCAGGCCCTTCTTATTGAAACAACTTTTAATATTGCACCTTGTTCTAATAGGGTAGAGCACAAAGGTAACTGTTCCATTAAAAAATAATACTGTTGACGCTAAGCTTGGCAATTTGTCACTTGACAAAAATATTTGCTTGGATCAGTTTTAATATCTGAACAAAATATTATTAGTTTATATAATTTACTGCAAGCATTAATATTTTTCTAGTTTGCTTTAATTTTAATAGCTGAGTTCGTGACTTATTTTAAAATTAGTTTTGATTCATTTGTTAAAGTTGGCATCAGTTTTGTTTTTAGAATATCCTTAATTAATAATTGAATTTCTTTTGACATACTTTTTCCTATGCGAAATAAAAAAATATCTTTAACAGCAAGTCTAATTATAAATTTATATTTATTCGAAGTGTGTCCAGAAAATAAAAGCACCGAGTTTCTGATGTTCGAAGAGAATTCTTTCCGAACAAAATCGGCTGCATTGCATTCGAAATCAAAATTTTGAAAGTAGAATGTATGATCATATATTTCAACCCCGGCTGAAAAGGCTTGTCGTAATACTCGCTCGAAATGAGGGTCTCGATTCTCACCAGATACGAGATGAGGTACCGTTTTGTATATTTAACGGAATAAAAAAATGTTTACCTCGGTGTTGCCATGAACAGTACAATTTTCGTTTTACGTACTAGTGGTGTTGTGATTGTAAGACTTGCAGAAAAAAAATTCAAAACCATTGATTTGGCCCAAAAAATCACAAAATCTGTCTTTTAAGAAAGCAAAGAGATTTTGCTCATTGAATATATGCTGCAGGAGGCAAACAGTTAATGCCTAGGGGCACTCAGAAACCTCCAAACAAATTACGAAGGGTGATACAGAACTAAAGAAGAGGGATGAGAACGAAGAGAATGCTTGTTGCATAGCCGTACACGTCCCCACACAGATAACACCTCAAAGTAAATCTTGGACTTAATGTTTGTAATTTTCTCAAACACAGCTTCTACAGTTCTCATCTGACAATTCGTTTATGGGGGAAAATGTACAAAACTGAACCAAGCAATGACCAAATGAGCGGAAAATATTTTTTCACAAATGTACACGAAAGCTCATACATCGTCTGTCAGAGTGCATTATAAAGGACAGCAACTAGACCCAAAAATAAGGTTTGATGTACACATATAAATTTGCAATTTTTTTTTAAAAAAGATATTTACATATATCATATATATTTAAGAATTTGAGTACTCTGACCTTCTAGACAACCTTCATACTATATGGTGCATTCAGGAAAATCTGCTTGTACATTCCAGAAATTCCATTTTGTTGTGAAAATTTTCAAAGAGGAATGCTAATTGGTATAATAAAGGTACGTTACGGTTCTTTAAAATTTAATTTCCTTCCCATCCTTTTGAAATTATATATAGAAACAATTCCATAGTTTTATGTTGATTCAGTATATTTCTAAGCATAAAGTTGCTTCTTGCAACCCTCAAGATAAAATTTCCAATCTCACTGCCAAATGAAAAGAAAATAGCGCCAAACCGGACACGCACTGTATCGCTTTGGAATTTATTCTATTTATATAATTTTTACATTTCAACCCTGAATTTTCTTTTTGTCTCATTGAATTCTTAGAAATGAATGTCTATTCTTCATAGTCTATCTGTCGCCCTAATTAAATATATATAAATTTTCTCTCGAACATTTTTACAGTCTTCCGGATAAAAATCAGAAAAGCGCACTCGTAAGAGACTGTACAATGCATTTGTTAGTTATTCAGAAAATTTATTTCCGCTGTATATATTATTTCAAATGAGACATGCGTAGTAATACGATGGGTGCAATTCTCATTGCAATTTAGGATTTAATTGTCAGTTTATCCTAGCAGTGAGAAGGCTGACGGAGTTCTTTCTTACTTTAGAACGAGGAGTGCATGAGAACAAATCCAGTTTCCTAATTTCTCATTTTAATCGAAAATTGGAGAAATTCCGCTTCAATCTCATTTTTTAATTGAAATAAAAGTAGATTTTGTAGTATGTAGGAGCAATTAGTTCATCAATTTATCAAAAATTATATTGTTTTGCTATGTATTTTGAATTATTTACTTCCTAGATAATAGACATAATAAGACATATTACGGAAATTTTTAATTCTAAAATATATAAAACGCTCTAAAATATTTCAGAACAAAATGGAAAATTGATAAAAATAGGCATCTGATGAGGCAAATGATTTCTTTTATAAGGAACACAATTAGACTTAAGAATGTTTCTCTTAAGATGCAAATCCAATTACGTGAGAATATGCTATAAGCTGAGAATAGGAATATTTTGAGATTATTTATAAAATAGTTGGACAGAAAATCAAGAGTGATTTTTTATGTCCGTTAATAGTTTATTAAATCCAAATTTAATAGTAGCATTTAAATAACGATTTTACTAATAACACTTTTTTTGTTTTCTACAAATTCATATCTAGCTGGAGCACACTAGTAACGTGTTCAGATATATTACAACACAGAGTTTATATTTCTTTCTAAAAGGATAAGTATTTTTTTTTATTAATGTATAAACCATATGTTTCTGGAAGAGAAAAAATAATTTTTTAAAGAAATAATAAGACTCAAATGCAAATAATTTCTTTTACTTCTCAAATTTATCAGTTATATCAATTGAAATTTAACATATAAAAGTTTAGCATTTTCCTTTGAGAGTGAACAGATTTCTTCAAAATATTTCATTCAATACACTGGCAGCATCATCAAAAACACCTAAAAATAATCACTTCGTTATTACCACAGATAGATAAAATTTCAATGTTTAATTTAGAGAAATTTCTTTATTTGGAAAAAAGATTTTGCAGAAAAAATATTTATATTCATTATTAAAGGAAATAATTAGCTTAATAATAAAAATAACACAAAAAATTGTTATGCGTTTTTCAGAAATAAAAATTAGTTGTTGATATTTTTTTCCATCTAATTTTCAATTTTTCTTTAAGAAGTCTTTCTCTATAAAAGTGTAAGTATTCTACATTACAAATGGTGATTTTATTAGAATTTCACTTATCTCAGTCACAAACTTTAAGAAATGTTCACTTTTATTTTCAATTTCAATAACTAAAATTTGTAATTTACCTATGCCTAATGAAGAAAAATTTAAAAGTTTTTCTATTTCTAATATTATATGAGATTTATTTAACTTACTAAAAATTCCGTACATTTAATCTCAAACACTAGGATTCATAAACATTTAATCTAAGTTTTAATTATAATAAAATGATTGCTTGCTCTATTTTACCTATGTTTTAGATGGTACATTATTATTTGTGTAATGCAAAAATAGTTAATTTATGTTTGATTCTTTTACCATCATTGTTTTTAAGAATAATTTAAAAGTTTCGTTCTTTTCATTTTTGAGACAGTAACTATGTTTTATTATTAATGATTTATTTTTTAGAATGTCAAATTAGTATTAAAAAAAAAACTGCAAACATGAATATGTGAACATGAAAAATACTTACTTCCTCCATGACCTGAAAACAAATTATTATTTAATAAGAACAATTTTGAAGTATGCAAAGTTATACTTTAGAAAAATACATTTTGTCTGAGATGGAAAATGATATTGACATTTATCTCTTCCCCCTTAAAAATAGTATCTAATAATTGGAAAATGCCAAACACTATGAGTATTTTTATTTGAATTTGTTTATAAAACTCAGGGCACAATATTTCTCGGTGTTCTTTCTCTTTATAATTCTCCTCATAGATATTTTGTTTTCCACACTTAGCAATATTTAAGTCATAATTTTTAGAAATAATTGTTTTCCTAACATTTGATACTCAATGGTTCTGCTGTGTTTCAGTTTCACTAATTTATTTGCGTTAAGGGTTAGAGTTGCATTTGAAAATGAATTAATTCAAGATGAATGGAAATTTCAAAGTTTCTTTATATTTCAGTTATGAAACATTTCATTCACCAAAAAATTACACTTTAATAAATAATTGAATTTTATAAATCTCGCTGGACATCGGCATTGGACAAAATATACATATTAAAGTGAAAAAGTGTTTAAATCAGAGTGATTTTTTTAACAATTTTAAGAATTCTGAATATTTAAGGATATACTACATTCCATTAAATGTATTGGATTTATTTTTTGAATAATAAAAATATCAAAATGTAAGCTTGCTTGAAAGCAAAAAATATGACATATTGAAAGTTCTGATAACTTAGAAAACATATATATATAAAAATACCAATTTTAATCCATCTTCTTTAGAAAATACTTTTCTAGATGTCTTCACGTGTCTAATATGGTAGAATTAATTAACTCGTATACTTAATACCCGAGTTTATGTATAAGAAAACATTACATTGATAATGAATGTACAATATTGTTTCAAATCGAAAAATATATTCAATGTCATAAAAATTTGCTCACCAAAAAGTAAGAGTGGGATTGTTACTTATCCAGGCATGAATGGGCGTGTCAGGCAGATTGTAAATGATTAGAAATGTAGCGGGATTGCACCTTTTATAATGCCACCAGAGGGCGATGAACTTCGTTCTTATTTGATTATAACACTGGTAAGCAAAGCTTCTTTGCGTGTATTTAATCTGTCGCAAAGGGATGCTTTTTAACTAGAGATGCTATTACGCTGACCTCGTTTACAAAATGAGCTGATTTCGCTCTTAGAGAGGGGAAGGATCATAGGATTGAGGGAAATCGGGTGGTGAGTTCGGAGAGTAACTAGCCACCTAGGCCGTTCTGACTTTACTGTGAGGAGATGTTGGGATGAGTGGACAAGAGAGAGGTCTGTTACACGACGACCATTTCCAGGACTCCCTTGACAGACCAATAATTGAGATTACCGTCACATCACACGAAACGCTCGCATAGCGACTACTGCCTCATTCTACACCTTCCATACACAGACAGAACCTTTACTACGGGCCTCTTTGTCAATCTGTACTATCGCAAAGCCCCTGGAAGAAGAAAAGTTGCTACGTGGCCCATTAAAAGTTGCTACGCCCATTACGTGGTAGCGATTAACATCCACTCACCATTGTCTCCGTTTGGAAGGATGTCTCACTCGGAGGGATTGGACTAAAACCGAATGGAAACAGGCCGTCTTTAGCGACGACTCCAAATCCAGTTTGGGCAGTGATGACAATCGTGTACAAGTGTGGAGGCCTCTTCGTGAACTTCTCAATCCTGCCTTCGTTGTACAGCTCCCTCAATTGGTGTGACGGTATGGGGTGCTATCGCATACGTCTCACGGTCACCCTAATATTGATCCTCGGCACCATGACATTCCAGAGATACATTCGTGATACTCTTGAACCACGTGTAGCCACGCATTGTAGGACTTCAAGGAACAATATTTCAACGAGGCAATGCTCACTCACGCACAGGAAATGTTTCACAGGACTGCCTACATTTCCCTCCTTCCCGGGCATTCTCGATTCCCAGATATTTCTCCGATCGAGCATATCAGGGATCATTTAAGACAGCAAGTTCGACAGCCTACGAGTTTGGTCGAATTAAAGGTTCTGACTTTACTGTGAGGAGATGTTGGGATGAGTGGACAAGAGAGAGGTCTGTTACACGACGACCATTTCCAGGACTCCCTTGACAGACCAATAATTGAGATTACCGTCACATCACACGAAACGCTCGCATAGCGACTACTGCCTCATTCTACACCTTCCATACACAGACAGCACCCTCACTACGGGCCTCTTTGTCAGTCGGTACTATCGCAAATCGCCTGGCTGAAGAATAGTTGCTACCGAGATGCCATTACGTGGGTAGCCATTGACATGCACTCACCATTATCTCCGTTTGGAAGAATATCGCACTCGGAGGGATTCGACTATAACCGAATGGAAACAGACCGTCTATAGCGACGACTCCCGATTCAGTTTGGGCAGTGATGACAATCGTGTACAAGTGTGGAGGCAACGTGGTGAACTTCAAAATCCTGCATTCGCACACAACAAAGGTTTCACAGGACTGCCTACATTTCCATCCTTTCAGGGTATGCTCGATCCCCATATATTTCTCCGTAAAGCATGTCAGGGATCAGTGAAGACGGCAAGTTCGACAGACTACGAGTTTGGTCGAATTAAAGGTATGTTTACAGCAGCTGCTGAACGAGATGCAGCAGAACATATTACTGAATTTGTATGCCTCAGTGCTCGACCGTGACACATCATGCATTCATACTAATGGTGGTACAACAGGGTTATAAAATATGCATTCAGTTGTAATTTTTCCTACGATAAATGATCCTTTTGCTTTGTTTTGTTATTCCTTACTTACATTAACGTTTTACATATGCAAGAAAAATTTTGTTTTATTCTGTCAACTCTTACTTGGAGCGCACGTTTTTATGGCAATGAGTGAGTACGAGAATGTATTTTTAGGAATTACTGTGATATATTTTAAATGATCTGATAATTTTATCAGTGTCTTGAGTTGGAAACTATGTAATAATGTTTGATGCTACATAAGTAAAAAAGGCGCTTTTAGTTTTATGACGTAAGAATTTGGCACGATCCGTGATAATATATTTGGCTTAAAGTCTACTTTTGTTAAGGAAATGAATTTCCTCTTTTGGAAAAAGAAATAACGTTACGTATTTCTTAATCTTAAGTTAAATAGGAGTTCTCTGTATTTTTCCGATATGCTACTTAAAATATTATTTAAGAACAATACTTCATAAATAAAATTATTCTCTAATTTATGAGGATTTTTTTACTGTTAAAAAACATTCTTTTGTGTAATTTGACTGGAAATAATTTTTTTTAAAATTTTTCAATCTTTCAGTTATTGAACATTTTGATACAATCCTTTTAATAGGAAAAAAAATTCGTTTTTCAGATAAATAAGATGTATCAAAATATTACAGGAAATAATACTTGATAGATGTTATTTTCTTATCGGAATTATATTTCTTTTTTACCAATGAACTAGTACATGTAAACATGTTATTGTTATCTAAATTATCTATCTCTTGTTATTTTTTTTAGAAGAACCAATGAGTAATCTTTATTCTGACACATAAGGAGTAATAAAGGATGATGCGCGATCAGTCGAGACCATGGATCATCTTTTCCATATACTACAGAGATTATTACTAGCAAATAAGTTTTTCGATCTTTTAGCCATTAAAGTTCTACATAAATTATTTTAAAAGTTTATATACATTTTAGTCAAAGTTATATAAAGGGACTCTATCGCTCGAATTATTAAAAAGAGAAATTTCAAATACCTCACTTAAGATTTGTTTAAAAAACTTTTATATGCACATCTCCTAGATCAAAATTTCCTGTATGACTTTTTATTCATTTCAAATCTATTAATTCGTAATCTCTCTAAGAGAAAATAGACTAAAATAAATTAAAATGGTACTGAGATTTTAAGACAGCTCTATGATGCCACACAATTCGAGAATATGAAATAATTCTTAAATCAATAATATAAAATTAAAATAAAATACAACGTCAAACTGTTGAAAGTTTTCTCAAGTTTCCTAGAGTCTCGAAAATATTAAGTAGTTTAATACACTTATAAAGGTTAGTGTTTAACCATATAACGCTCACGCCTATACACTCTTCAACGATTTTTATTTAAGAAAATGTTTCTGTGCTTAATTATACCGTTTTGTGAATTAAGTAACATTAAATAACGAAAGATATCGGCACTATGATATTCAAACTCATTTTTTAAAAATTGATTAAGTAAGAAAAATTTGGAAAATGTATAAAAACCAATCAAAAAAGTAGAAACGAACATGTATCATTATTTTTTTTAAACAAATATGAGTTACAGTAGAATTCTTTTGGTTTAGAACATCGTTAACTGAGATGTTTTCAGCATTTTGCATACGTTCGTAGTGACAATGTGATGTAGATTGTAATATGTTAGAAACAGTTTGAAGCAAAACAATTGATAACAAATTAGATGGGATTTTACAAAATTCAATTAAAAATTTTTGCAATTTGAATCAAGGATATAAATTTCTTTTCATATTTAATCGCGTAACTGATATTTCCTCTTGCAAAATTGAAGATTTTTATAAATTTATTGAGTATATGCTTCAAACGATATTTAAAGCAAAAATATATCATCAAAATAGCGTATTCTATGAGATACACAATATTTATGTTTATCATGCTTAATTGTTTATTTCTTATGTGGACAGTTTTACTTTAGAATGAAATTATGAAGATTGTTTCAATTCTCTGATAGAGCCTTCCAATATCTTATTGAACATTCCGTATCGGTTGGATAACGGTATATTAGGCAGTGAAGATAAGATTAAATGAATGATAAGAGTAAATGAAAGAGGAGAACACGTATTTAAGAGAACTTATATTTTGCATTTAAATGGCACTCTGGGAAAATATACAAAACGAATTCAATACTTCCTCTGATAATTTAAAAAAAAATAGTTATCATGAACTAAACAGCATATTAACCATGGTATGAACTTAACAGAAAAAATTTGTATTAGCAAGATATTCAACATCGAAGTTATGTTTTACTTCCTCTATATGTTCTTTAAAATGAATTCGGTAAATATATTTAATACGCTACAATGGTATTCATAGATGCAAACAATTTATAACTTAAGTATATGTCAACATACTAAAGTATACAAAAGCTTAAAATAATCAAATCAAATTAGTTGTAAAAAATCATATTAAATCAAATTCATTATAAAAACAATATTTATTAACAATCACAGTATCTTATCGCTTAATATATATTCTTGCCTTCAAAAACGTGATTTGAAAATAATACGATTTTCATTCAGCTCATCAAATTTCTCGAGTAGTTTTAAAATAATACAATTGAATATGCGTTCGATTCGATAAGCTTTTCATTTTCGATTGAAAAGTAAACAAAGAGTTGTTTGACATTTTTTTTTTATCGAAATGTATGGGTTTTGTTTCGTACTAAAATTTCAATGCAAACCATATTGAATCACGAAAGTATGGTATAACCGAAATCAAATAAATTTCCTCATTATTATTTTCTGGTGCGTTGAAATCATGTTCCTATATATATCGAATAATTTCTTTATTGTATAATCACATTATCAGTAAGTCAATCAAAAAATTACTACGCAGTTGTATCACAAATTATTACACTATTCCATAAAAGTAAAAGAGTTATGAATCATATTAAATATGTATAGAAATAGGTTTTAAGGATGCAACCTATTTTGCTTATAAGTGGAAGATACTCTGACACAATTATGCAAATTGTTTTAGAATTAAGCTGTACCAGCACTTTTATAGATAATGCCATAAATTATTTTTGAAACATTAATATGCCGGAAGGGCAGCGTAAGTGATATGTTTATTCGTAAAAATATAATGAGAATTTTCTAAATCATAAATTAAAATCTCAAGGCTTATTCAGGGCTTCAGATATCCCCCCCCCGGAATATCTGAAAAACCTCCGGGAAATTAATGTATCCATTAAATCTACTTCTTTAATATTTTGAATCTTTATGTAATAAATTTTCATGAATGAAATCTTATAGTTTAAAATGTTTTTTTAAGAAATAATGAAGCGTTTTTGAGGCATCTTAATACCGATTACGCAGAAAAAGTTCAATATAAAGTTCATGAAGTAAAAAATAAAAGCGACATTTAGTTATATTTCTATGCATAACATTATTTTCAAAATTTTAAATTAATACTTACGAGTTGGTTCAGCCATTGCTAAAAAGAATACAAATAAGAATTATAATTTGTTAAATTGATTACTTCCAAATATTTATGCAATACATCCAAAAGAATGAACTCTTACAATATTTGAAAATGCGAATTTAAAAATTAAATCAATTCGCCAATTAAATGAGGTTAGATTAATTAATTTTAATTTCATAAATACATTCCAATGTAATTTTTCTATTAATATAGACTTCGCTCCTAGAATGATGTTTAACTAAACAAGTAGCGTTCTGCACTTTTATCATTGGCGTTTACGAACATTTTTTCAATTGAATTCTGAAATGTATTGATTTAAAAAATATGCATCTTCAATTATAACATCTTGGAATGCATTCATGAAATAAAAAGTAATATTATCCGATTTAAGTTATTTTTGGATGTTTTAGCGATTTAACTTGAAATATAAATATTCTTAATTCTATGACTTAATTTCGAAACTAAATTTAATTCTCAGGCGTATCAGTACTAGTTAGTATATGAATGTCAACTTGTGGTATCTTCGTTCAAATGTTTTTTTTTATATTCTATAAAATATTTTTATTATTATTTTTCTGAATTGTTTTTCAAAGGAAGTAAAATATGTCTTTTTTAGGAAGAGAAATAAGAATTTACTTTGTAAAAATATTTTTCTTGCAGTAATTTTCATTTTTATTTATATAATGGCATTTCTGATTGAATACACATTATCTAATCTTATTAAAAGAGATAAAATACGAGTTAACTGTTTGAAATATGTTAAATCTTCAGAAAATTCGTATATATATATTTCACTGAGATTCGCTAAGTTAGTCGCGTATTCCTACCTCTATATGTATATATTTCTAAAAATTTGGAACGGAAACTCGTTCTTTGGAAACAGAGGTATATGGTGATTAAAGGTTATCACTTACTAAGGGTTTATGTTCTCTTTTAAAATAGAGATGTGATAAGATTGAAGATGTATCACATACAAAATGACCTTTCAAGCCTACGACGTACAAAAATATTGAAATAATCATTGCTTTGATCAGAAAGAACAGTTTGTTGAGTAATCGCTCGGTTGCTGTAACCAAGGATGTGGTTGCTGAAACATATATCATTTGAAGAGTGATAATTATATTTTTGCTTAAGTATATACTGAAGTTATCAGCTGAATACGCATAGTCAGAATTATACAAACAATGGATGTATGTTTCAAATAGACTGTATTCGATGCTTTTAGTGGTGTCTTTAAAATGCAGATGAGTGTTAAAGAGGCTGTTAGTCGGTATCTGTTTCTAAAGTGCAGGAGATCAATATTTATGTTATTTTAAAAGAGGACTTTTAACCATCTTTAACAGATAAGTCGCAATATTTTCAATGTAGAAAAAATGAAATTGAAATTTCAAACACGATCACATAGTAAGAATGTATCTTGAATATCCAAACACGGTGACGCGTGAATTCTCCTACGACTTAACGAGTAGGAAATTACACTGAATAAAATAAGAAATTATCTTAAGATAATATAATCTACCAACAGTCTTAAATCGCTACAGATTTCAAAATAGAGGATTAACTATTGTTAGCTGGGGAATTGTAGAAATGTTCATCCCTGATATGTTTCGGATCCGTGATTTTGATGAATACAAGCCATAACACCATGAGTTCTCTGGAACAGCGCAGTTCTTACGTCAGTGGATCCTTATTCATATTAGAGGTGTAATAATTTCATATGATTTAGGAGCCCAGATAATTCTAGTGACAGGTTTTCTCGGATCGTTTGCTTCCATTCAATCATGTGTGCAGCTCAAATGGTTTGGACGATTACACCAGGGCAATACAGCACCACAAACAGCTAGTTTCTCACAGTAAAATATTTTTGAGCCATGTGGGATGTCTTGTAATGTTTTCTGCGAAAACTATCTCTGTAGTGAGCGACTAAAAAACTGTGTGAATACCTCCATAACCTATTCACACAATAATGGATTATACGTCCGTCCTGTTGCGAAAGTACAGAGTCCTCTTCAGCGTGCATTCGTGGATCATTTATTTTACTGAACTTGCAAACGAGAGAAAAATAAAAGCATATATCTTGGGAAAATATTCCAAAATAATTAAAACGATAATTTTATATTTCTTAAAAATAAAGAAACATTTATCAAATAAAAAAAATAATTACTTTTCTCATTTTTGAGCGGTTAGATTAAATAATATACTAATAAAATACTTACCCATTGCAATAAAGGCCGCAATCATAAAGAAAATAAATTCTGCTTTCATTGTGAAGTTACTGGTTGAGCTGTATTGCTTCTCCAATAGTACAAAATAATCGATGGTTTGGCTTTTATATTGAGCCTAAAATATAATAAATTCTGCTTTATTGTGAGTAAAGAAAATAATATCAATTATGTTTAGCACCATTACGGGTTTCGACCAGTCGTAACCAAATATATATTTCTTTTGTAATAAAAATAAATCATTAAAGGTTTCAATAAATATCATTGTTTATGAAATTATTCCGAATCCTATATGTAGTTATGTCATTTTTAACGATAATAATGTTTACATTAGATAGACTTCACTACAGCTTTCATACAATCATCTCAAACGGATTTTGAATTATACTTTACATTTATTTACATCTGAACAAATAATATTGTAACTATATCGATTTGAGAAAGATATAAAAATAACTACTACATTATTCATAAAATGAAATAAAGCGTCTGGAAGAACACTAAAATCCGTTCCACGAGCACAATATTTTTTTTCTGAATAAAATAAATATTTTCAATAAATTAATCTTTTAAGTGAATGAGTACTTTAAGAGGAAATAAGAGATAGTTATATCCTACTCTATTGGATAGTCGGAATAAGGGAACATACTGTTTCGCAGACTTTCTCTTTGCACGAATATGATGTTAATTTGTAAATTTTCATTTTCTTTCCATTTGTTTGCAAGTCTCCTTTCATTGCTACTGCAGGAACCTGGAAGCGGAATTTCATTACAAAGATATATTAATTGTTGCAAAGTTGTTTATGCAAATTACATAATCTATCCATTAGTCCCACTTAAATATTCAAGTTATTATAGGTCTTATTGGATAATCAACAAAGATTAATCCATTTGCAAGTGTATTACGCTAAATTGTAAATTTTCGTTAAATGCGTGGAAGTCTTAAAATCTATGAATTAGTCATAGTGGTATCATAAAAGAGAAACAGATGCTAAATGTTGTCTACTAATTCTTAAGAGTTGTTGTCAAAGGAAACATATCTCGATTATGCTAATGAGGAAACACCTATGGTGATAGCGACAATTTTTAAGTCGTGTTATACCACCCATGGTTTTCGAAACCCAGGTAAATTTATTTTATGTAAAAAATTTTTTATCCCACACAAGTGATCTTTGTGAAGCGAAACTTTTTACATTTGAAAGGTGCAATATATTTCACTCAAAATAACAAAAATTATAAAAGTATTTGTATAATTAAGTATTTACATTTTGTTCATCATATTTTGATTTTTCTTCTTGTATAAAGTGACTTATAATAAGCATTCTAAATAAACGGCCATCTTAATGACAATGAAATACTTTATAGCTAATGTTTACAAATTATTAAAGATAACTACATAATTCTACAGATACATTAAGAAATAAAGGTACAAAATTTCACACTTTAAGCGTTATGAAGGATTTAATAATAATATAGTTTTGAAATATATAAGAAATTCTTTGAATTTAAAATACTACATTTTAAATGTCCTATAAATATAATAAAAATGGGTGTAGATTTGTTTCTAATTATAGTAAAATTAAAGATATAAGTAATGATCCAAAATGTAACGGTACAGATTAAAAGGATTTTAGTGTTAACGCGCCCCAACATATCAATATTACATACTTGGACATAATAGGAATAATGTCTTGAGATATACAATGAGTGTGTGTATAGAAGTTAGAATTATGCAATCTTCAGTAATCATTTCGTTAAGTAATGAATTTTGATGAGACGAAACTGTATATGAATCATCTTGCTATAACATTTACTAGTTGTAGCATTCATCGAACATAAATAATGCATTTTCAAGGAAGATACCAATGGCATAAAAGTTAAGATTAAACAAGTTAATGCACTGATTTTCATAAAAAATAGCACAGTTACATTTTTTCGTAAGCACATATAAATGAGTATAAAACGTACGTACGTATAAACGTAACTGAGTATAAAGCATATGAACTCTTCAATGTGCTTACAATAATTGTAACAATACATTTATTTAGAAAAATATAAAATGTAAGCTTATTTCTTCATATGATGCTTTTTTATGAATTTTTTACTTATCTAACATGTTGGAAATAGTTATCTCATATACATATAATACAAATGATCAGTTACAAAGACTTTAAATTTTGTATGAATATGCACACTGTTCCAAATTCAGTATTATACAAAAGTGAATTTTCAAGTCTTTCAATGATATGTATTGATATTTAAAATGATCGGATAGTTTTTGAATGTCTTTAAATGTACGCTGTATAACAATGTTTTTAGAATGAATCTGCAAAAATAAATTAAAATGGCACTCTTATTTTCATACCTTAACATTTTGGAACAATCTAGGAAAAAATATTCGTCTTTAAATCTACGAGTCTTTGGAGTATAGACTGTTTACGCCTATGAAGTTTTCTTTTATGAACCATTTAGTAATTAGGTAGATGACAATATGCAACAATATACATGAACGAAAAAGTGATTGCTTAAACAAAACCTACAAATAAATACTGCACATTATTTATGTATTAATTATAATAATTTAGAACATTTTTAACATTTTTGCCACGAACAACATGATCTATAAAATAATACAATGATATTCATTCAGTTCCTCATATTGTTCAAATTTTTTGTCCGTGAAACAAAAAAAATTGGATTCTATTAAGAAGATTTTCACTTTCGATTTAAAGTATGTAGATTATTTTCTGAGCTTTTCTTATCTGAAAATATGGATTACTTTACGTACCAAGTTTCCATTTTGTAAAATCGTTTAAAATAAGAAAACGCAGTTTACATCAAATAAAATATTTATCCTTAATTAAAATGTTTAATATGAGAATATCGTTTTCCTGCTTATTAAATAATTTTATAACATTTATTATTCCTGAATCATTTAAATCTTTTAATAATCAGTTAATAATTAATGAATTTATATGTTTTCGATTCTAAGAGTCCTCTGACAAAAGTGTTCAGATTTCTTAAGAATTAAACTAATCTTCTGTATATAGATAACTGTGAACGCAACATTAAATATATAAGATAGATAACAGAAATAATACTTTCTCGCTAACATATAACGATAAATCTCAAAAAAAAATATTTAATATTTAAGATATTAATATGGATAAAAAAATTAAAGTGTTATTAACAATCTGAAAATCTTTAAAAAGTAATAAATCAAGTAAATTTACATCCTTAAGATTATGAAAAATATGTGTATGAATTTCATGAATAAAATCTTATATTTCAATACTTTTCTACATTTCCTTTAATCAAAAATTTATAAATGTATTTATGTGGTGTACTCAGTTGCTTCTACAAAAAATGTACAGCATGGAAGTTTGGAAGTAACAATTTAACAAAACATTAGACACATTTTCTAATGATTATGTGAATATAATCTCACGTTAATTAAAAAAAAATTAAATGAATACTTTCTATGTACTCTGGCCATTGCTGAAAAATACAAACGAGAACTACGTTTTGTAAAATTTAATACTTTAGCAATACATTTAATGAATATATTTCTGCAAAATTTAATTTTTTAAAGCCAGTTTCGCATAAGATTCTAAAATATGTATAGTTAAAACATACAGACAAGATTAACTGTTATTAATTTTACAAAAAATTCAATCAAGTTTTTTCACATATGTAGCATAAATGTTTAAATTTACGTTTAACAAAATAAGTATTTCAAATATGCGTAATCTTTTACGTAAAGATCTGTTCGTAAATTCATGACACTTTTGTGCGCATATTTATATTTTAATGACATTCACTTCAGAAAATTAACATAACCTGATTAATAATAATATCTTGAAAAAGTGTCTTGAAACTAACATCCTATTTAAATGTTAAATAAGTATCAATAATAGTATCCGATTTAAATGTTAAGTATATATCTGGTATATCAATAGTAGTAACTGCAGGCCGATTCATGGTATTTTCGCAAAAAATAATTTGTTCTTGTATTTTATGTTCTGGAATATATATAGTTTTTAATTCATCATGTAATTTCTCTTCAGCGACATTCAAAACACGTTTAAAAAGTCTTTTTATTTAGAACATGCAAAAATAACATATTTTTTAAATAAAAAGTTTCTTTGATTTAATTAAAATACATATTTACTTTTTTGCATTTCTAGTTGAATACATATTATCCAATATTATTCGAAAAATATAATTTTACATAAATATTTAAAAATGAGTTAAATTCTGTACCACAAATTAATCACACACACAAACACGAGCGTGATCGCATATTATATATACTCATGGACAAAAAAAATTAGCGCACCAAGAAATAATTGCGGGATCGTAACGAAACTTGGCAAGAAGGTACATGTCTGGTAGATATGCAAATGATTAGAAATGCAGCGTGATCGCGCATTACGTATATCAGGTAGAGGGCATTTAACTTCGTTCTCCGTGGAGTATAAAACAGGTAACCAAAGCTTGTTTGAGTGTGCTGAATCATTTACAAAGGAAGAGCTGAGGTAGACATGCCATTATGCCGTTTTCGAAGATAATATAAGCAGCTATCGCAGTTTGAAAGGGGGAGAACATCTGCATGATGGAAGCTGAGTGGTCAGCTAGGCGAGTAGCTCGTCAATTAGGCCACTCTGATTGTGTTGTGAGGAGGTGTTGGGACCAGTGGATCCGAGAGATGTCATGTACGCGAAGACCTGGCTCAGGATGCCCTCGACAGATCAGTCGTCGAGAAGATCGCCACATCGTAAGAAATGCACTCGTACACCCAACTGCTTCATCGGCCGCCATCCAGGCGCAGGTACCATCTTCACATGGGGACCCTGTGTCTTCTCGAACCATACGAAGGCGTCTGGCTGAAGGACATTTGGGATAGTGGCGCCCATTATGTGAGCTGCCTTTGTTGCCCACCCATCTACGCTTCCGTTTGGAGTGGTGTTGCGCACGAGGAAACTGGACGCAGCACAATGGAAACAGGTCGTCTTTAGCGACGAATCCATATTCAATCTCAGCAGTGATGACAATCGTGTTCGTGTGTGGAGACTTCATGGTGAACGCGTCAATCCTGCCTTTGCTTTACAACGACACACCACTCCCACAGCTGGTGTGAAGGTATAGGGTGCTATTGCCTACAATACACGGTCACTCCTAGTATTGATCCGTGGCACCATGACAGCCCAGCGGTATGTCCATGACATCCTGCAAACACATGTGCTGCCTCGCATACAACGGCTCCCAGGAGCCATTTTTCTACAAGACAATGCTCGGCCTCACACGGTAAAGGTGTCGCAAGACTGTGTCCATAATGTTGCTACCCTTCCTTGGACTGCCCGATCCCCAGATTTGTCTCCAATCTAGCATATCTGGGATCATTTAAGATGGCGAGTTGGGCATCCCACCAGTTTGAACGAACTAGATGTAAAGTTACAGCAAATATGAAACGAAATGTCTCAAGACATCATACAGAACTTGTATGCTTCAATGCCCGATTATATCGCATCGTGCATACGCGATGCCGGGGGTTCAATAGGGTATTAAGTCCTCCGTTCTTTTACCTTTTTCTCTGAAATAAATGATCCTTTTTCTTTGATTTTCTAATCATTTACTTATATCAAAGTAACCATTACGTATGTAAAATTTCGTTTTATTTTGACGACTCCTTCTTGGAGCGCTAATGTTTTTGTCCATGAGTATATATATGCAGAACGAGAGAGAAAAAATGATTGATTGATTCTTTATCAATATCGCACTTAGACACCAGAGAACGGCTTTTGACGATGTACCTCAAATTTTGAATCTCAATCAGAGGAGGAGAAGGACACCTGAGTTATCTCTCCTTCACCTAAAGTGAAACCATGTCACGGAACTTTGTTCCTCGATAAGCTTAACATGCTTCAGCCGCGCTGCACATTGTTCCTTTACTTGTTGTTTGTGTGTGTTTTGTGTATGTGTGTGTGTGATAAGGCCACATTATTACCTGCTTTTTAAATTTCCTCTTTATGTAATGTATTTTCTCTTTTTAAATATTTTAGATTGAAAGTCCAATAAAATTTTCCTTCCAATCTTCTTGAGAGGACCTTAGACGACACCAAAGATACATTAGCATGGCCATTTCTTTCATGAACGTCACTCAGCGGTTGATAATTCAACATGACAACTCTCGTGTTTATACCCTTGACATATCAAGAGCTTTATACGCTGCCAAAGACTGTATGCTGTAGCTAGCAACATCCTAGATCTGTCCTCTATTGAAAACTTAGAGTTTGCTATTGGCCGTTTTGCTAAGACGACAACTTTATCATAAAAGGTCCAATATCTACACGCCGGAGTTTAATTTGTATGTCATGAATTGAGACAAGATAAAGGTAAGGGCGCCTACGACTCCATGACCAGACATGTACTTGAGAACAAAGAATTAAACTTCTACCATTCTAAAAGTGTAATCCTTGATACCTCCAGATTAAGAGCCACGTGTCGAGTTTCCACGTTGGCTTTTGTAACAGCTAGCCTGAGTTCTTTGCACATGTGTTATTCACGGATGAATGCATCTTTACTCGTGAAGGCATTTAGAATACGCCCAAGCTTCATGTGTGGAAATCCAGCTATCCGTACGACACACGACCTCATGCGTATTAGAAGCGTTTCAGGTAAATGTTTGGGCTGGAGTTGGGGTTACCATTTGATAGGTTTATACCTTCTGTCATTCCAACTAGACGGCAGAATATATCTCAATTTTTTTTAAAAAAGAAACGTTATTACCAGAGTTACTTCAGTTTAATGAATCCAATATACAGTCAGGTATGTGGTTCTATCACGACGGAACGACACCTTATTTCCGCTTGCTTGTGCGGAGCGCTTTAGACACTAAATTTCCATGGAGATGGATTGATCCGGCTGGCCTCCACCCTGGACGACACTTGCATCAGATTTCTTCTGTCCAGTTATTTTTCTGAGTGTCCACTTGAATCTGATCTTCGAAAGCCGCATCGATTCCGAGGAGGAACTAGTTGCCAGAATTTTTTTTGCTGCCGGCGCTGTTCGAGGAATGCTGAGTGTGTGAAAAAGTGCACCTCTTGCTACATTCCAGGAGTAACACCTGCATTACCACAGGCGGTCGCTCTTTTGATCTGTATCTGTAATTTTGTCATACATGCTGTCAATAACATTGTTTTGCTCAACCTCTATCTGTTTAGAGTTTCGTTCTTTACAATAACAGTTCACGTGATAATAACGTTTCTAGTTGTTCCCACTTGCTCTGAACCTATGCATTGTACGGTGAAAATGGTTTGTATCGATGATTCTATCAACCCTTAAATTTTTGCCCACGAGTTTCGAAATACCTTGCATGTTGAACCTTTTCCAGTTGCAAGTTAATCTAAAGATTTAATTTTAATATCCAAAGAGATCACTTTCCTTTTTGCTTTTGTTATAACTAAATTATGTGACATTAAGTGAGAGCCATAGAAAAATATTTCAGTTATAATTAATAAAACTAAAGTTTTAAAACGATAGCTTACCCTTTATTGACTATTACGCAAGATTAATAAATGTTTGTCACACCCTTCATTGGAAATATAACCAAAACTTATGTAAAAAAATAAGATAAAAAATAAAGATTATAACTATTTTTCGTAGTTACAGAAGAAAAGGGCCCAGATCACTAAACAATTATTTTATTACAAGGACAACACATTTATGATTTACATACATAGTAGAAAACAAAGAGATATTGAGCCGAGTATGCGCCGAGGGATTTCCCCGTTAATGCGCATAATTGTTTTAGTGCTCCGAACACCTTGAGTTCGTATGCTAAACTGAATGCGTGACGCAGTTATTGTAGAGGGCGTTGCAGGATTGAGGGGAGAGGAAATACATTGGTTACAAGATTTAATTGTTGACTTTGTCGCTCATTTTTATCGTTTTGTATTGAAGGGAAACTATCTGTTTAAATATACTTCTCAAATATTTGTTTTTCCATATTTGAAACATTTAAATCGAATAAAAAAATTTTGCAGGAGTTTTCGTTTTAAACATCAAGCTCAAAATGCTTAAAAAATTCCATATAGAAGTTATAAAATTCGAGAATTCTCACAAATAGACATCACATTACATTCCTCGTTTCCAATGTCGCAGTTATAAAAAGAAAAGAAAAGCAAAATTGTCTTATTTGGGTTGACCGTGTTGAAACAGAATAAGTCGAGTAAAAGAGTAAAAAGAGAATTAAACATATTTTTCTTAATTGGTTTTAAATCAAAATCGCGTAAAAGAAGTTCGTGAAAAACAGAATTGGGTGTACTTTGAATTGTAAAATTGGTTGAATATTTGATAAATGTATTTTTCACATATATTTTAGCTAATATTTCCAGATTCTTAGGTTTCTTCCATTTCATGTTTCTTCCATTATTTTAGAAAATTTTCAATTAAACTTAAAAACTAATTTTTCTTCTTGATATATGCACATTTTCGACATATTCTTGTGGATGTTGCTCATTGTATTCTCTTTAAACGTAAAGTAATTCAAAGTCTTTTGAAATTCATTTCACAATATAAAGAGGGGAAATAATTCTAGGATATCTTATAGGAAAATATTAAACTTTATATCAATGATTTCTTTTCAGAATTTCTTTTAGTTTTTCTAAATAAAACTTTCAATGGCTAAAAGGGAAAAAGACTCAAATCAAAGGATAACGATAATTCAATTGCAGAATTTTAAGGAGCTCATGTGTTCAAAATTTTAATTAACGCTTGTGTTCGAATGTTCAGAATTGTAATGAGCCTCTGTGGATCTATGTTCCGTATGCAAAGAAAAAGAACTGGCTAGTTTAAAAGTTCTTAATATTTATAATATTTCAACTTGAAAGTGATCTCGGTTTGGTGCACACTGAATCTTTTAATGCCTAATTTGCTAAGTTCTTATTTTCTTTAATGTTCCACCGAAAGTTCGCCATAGCTAAATTGCGAAAATCGTAGTCAGTTTCTTTCCAAAAATTGTGTTAAATAAAGTTGCCCTCAAAAAATTAACTAGTGCATCTTAAATCGGCTGTAGTTAAAAAAAAAATTTAAGCTTAATTCTCGTCATCTCTTTGGGCCATAAGCAATGGTCCGATAATTCAACTATGTCAATGAAACAAATGAATCTAGTGTTCAGTTTAAGTCTGTTTACAATCTATTCTATTCTCTCTAATCTAGTACATCTAATCTATCTACAATTTAAGTCTATTTTCAGTCTATTTACAATTAATAGATCATAATAATATCGAATTTAATTGGAGAAATTGATATTTTTGACCGAGTTACTTCTATCGTATAAAATTTTTAACCATGACATAATGGTTCGTTAATGTATAATATTTATGAATAAGATTTTTTTTATTATTATTTTGAGCTCATAGGTTATCTTTTAGAGAAAGAATGAACAGGAAAATATTTTTTAAGAAAACTAACCGTAATCTTTCAATTTTATAAATGTATAAATGAACTATACGTTTTTTGTATTTTAAAACGTTAATATCTAAAAAATAGCTTCAATGCTATTCAGACTACTAGAAGTTTTAATTTAGTACAACAACAAAAAATTGTTGGAAATCAAAACTTTTACAACTTACAAATCAGAAAATAATTTTTAAAATAGTCTACTCCTTATGTAACTATAACTTTGAATTAAATTCAAACGCAATAAAAATGTCACGGTTAATTCATGTTTATTTGAACCTTTTTTACAAGAGAAGAAAAATTAAATTCACATATATCTGACTTTTATATTTGTTCAGGCTTAAACCTGTGGAGAAGCATCATCCTGCTTCTTTCAACTTCTCGGATACATTATTCAGTTTGAAATAATAGCAGTTAAATATAAATTACATTTATCTGAAAGCAGTAAAATTGTGTGTTCGAAAGTTTAAGACAAATGTGACTATTCATTCTCTAAATATTCTTAAAAACACATTTCAGAAAGGAAAAGTAACCGATGAAACTGCTAGTTATTCCATTTAGAGTATGTGTATATCGTTCTTAAAGCATACGAGGTTTGGCTATTAAATAATGAGACGACGCTGCTTTAAAAGAAGTACGCATGCATTCAAACGCCAGCGACAGTTTTTTTCGTTTGTTTGTTTAACGTGAAGCCTTTTCTTTCGAATGCAGTCCCTCTCGCAACTGTAAAAAATCTGTTTTTCCGTAGCCTTCATTCGCAGTGGAGTAATTTTTTTTTTATTTCACCGGTAAAATGATAAGTGAGCAACGAATTGTTATGAAATTTCACATTAAACTTGGGAAAAACCACTAATGATGTATAGAAAGAAGTATATGGTAATGATTGTTTATCGCGTGCACGTGTTTTGGAGTGGTGTAAGCTTTTTCGAAATGTCAGAGAAAACGTTGAAGATGATTCCTTCCCGGGTTTTCCTCTCATATCAAAAACGAATAACTATATGGAAAATATTGGTAATCTGGTTCGATCTGACCGTCGGTTAAAGTAACCGCGCGTTTGCCGAGTGGGTAAGAATAGACAAAGTATCTCTTCAGAAAATTTTTCCGCCAACACAATGCGTTAGCTCATTTTATATTTTTCAAGACGTTTCTAGCCAACTACAGCTTCCCAGTGCTAGACCGCCGGATCTTGAGTCATGCGATTTCTCTATTTCATAAGGTAAATCTCCATTAAAAAGTGTACGATTTGAATCCATTGAAGTTTTAAAAAGAAAGATGTATGCGTCTTGAAGGAGCTGCAAAAGAAGACTTCCCCCAATGTTTTAAATAATGGAAGATTCGCATGAAGCTTTGTAGAGATAGAGGATGGGTGTATGTTGAAAATGATAATAATTAATTACATATGGGGTCAAAAAAATGTTTTACAATGTCAGACTCATTATTTAATAGCCACATTTTGTACAAAGTAGATAATCTTTTTTTCCGTCAACTGTAACTGTATCACGCGCCCTAAATACTTTTTTAATTTTAAAATCTCAAGTAGTTGTATTTGATTAAATATAATTGGCAACTGTTATGACTTTAATTTTAAGAATAGAGCTCAATACATCCCCATATCACTGCTTCCTTTTTGGTTTTTCAATTCAAGTCATGAGCTGTAATGATGCGTTAAGTTTACACTTATTCTCTGACAGAAATCTTTTTTCTTTCCTTAGACTCCTACAGTAAAATAGTTTTCTTCTATTGTTGATAAAATCGTCAATGGCTCCAAAAAGGATTACATATTGTATAGTTATTTATAAGGCGATGTGAGTAAGATGTCCTTTTTATTCGGATGAAATGTAGACATTTGTTATGATGAATAGTGTACTTTCTCTTATAGGAATCGCTAATCTTATTTATTTACATTTTAAATAAAGATTGTGAAATAAGATGTCACTCATTTATGAAGGCTAGGAGAGCGAAGGAAGATCTCATTTACGGATTTAAAATTTAGTTCCTGACGTTAATTTTTTCTTTTTAAATTATGAAAAACTGTGGATAAAAGAAATTTTTACAAAAATTCTGATTTTACTAATTCAGTATTATTTTTCTTTTCTTCAAAGTATTTCGAATGTCCCCAAATGATGCCATTTTATTGAATAAAAAAGTTATTAATTTATAATAAGTCTCTGAGTTTTGAATATAAAAAGACTACATTGTGGTGGGGAGAGAAATATTGTCCATAGTACTAGATCCCGGACAAGACCAGATCCATATCAAACAACTTTATTAAAATATAGAAGTATTTAATTGTTTTTTCTCATGCTAGCATTTTTTATGCTTCTTATTTCAAGAGAATTTTAATAAAATTGTAAAGATTTTGTCTTAACTTTTCATAAAAAATCGTCTTTCTAGAACTACTACTGAAAAACGTTATGTCTAATTTGAGTTGATTTTTTAATTTTAATCGCTCTCGTTGAATTTCGTGTTGATCTTGACATCGTTTCTCTTCTATAGCAAGGGTTTCTATACGTAATTTTTCTTCAAATTCTTGTTTTCCTTGTGTTTCGGCAATGCTTCCAGGCGCAACTTTTCTTCAAATTCTCATTTTCTTTCGTTTCGGCAAGAGTTTCAAGGCGCAATATTTCTTCTTTTTCTTTTCGCCTCTCTATTATTTTCGTAAACAAGTTTTCAGTTAATTCCTCTTCCTAATCTGTATCTTTAGCGATTAATTCTTTAAATTTCTTAACTGTCAATGAAAATTCAGGCTTTAGATCTAATTCTTCCGTAATATGGGATTTCCGTAAACGTATCTTCCCGACGTCCTTTAGCGACGTATGACGTTTTGAAATTAATATATGAATAGTAAAATAGAATCCATTAATTTGAAAATTTATACACTATTTGTTTTTGCGTAATAGTAATAATAATTGATTTTAAAATAAAATATGCTTATTATGGTGAATTTCGTTTAATTAATTTGCTTATAAAAATCTATATGTACACTACTGAAAAGTGAAATTGCAACACCAAAAAATAATGTATCTAGCGTCTTGCAAATTTCAGGAGCGATAATGGTGAGACGTATATGCAAATGATTAAATTTGCGCACGCATCTGATCACGTGGTAATTATATTCAAGATAATTGCCAGCAACTTTCGAAGAAGCGTAGAAAGTGCCTCTGAGACGTCGGCGACCTCAATGCCATCAGTTACATCAGTTCAGACAGGGGAACGTGACCGTATTATCGAATTCCATGAACTGTGTTTGTCGCAGCGCACAATAGCTACTCGTGTGGGGAACAAAGTGAGTACCATTAAAACGTTGTGTCCCACGATGGATTCTGGAAGGTCTACGTGCATGCCGAAGAGGAAATGATGACCATAGGTGCACATCAGAGTGCCCAGACCGGCTTATTAGTCAGTTGACTGTTCGAGATCTTTTCTCCATGGCACGTAACATCCAAATCCGATTGCCTCTGGGAGTATGTGGGTCTGTGTCCACCTAAGCCATACGCAACAGATTGCATAAAGTACAGTTACATGCACGGGTACCAGCAACAGGTGAACTAGTGACCGCTCAACACAGGGCTAGACACCTGGTGGGATGTCATCGCTATCATACGTTGACCATGGAATAACATCGGATATTGTTCACGGATGAATCTAGTTTCTGTCTGTGAAGGAATGACTGTCGTCGATTGGTATGGTGGCGACCCGGAGAACGCTACGATGCAACAAATTTCGCTGAGCATCAAACCGGTCCTATACCGGGCATAATGGTTTGAGGAGCCATAGGGTATGATCACAGGATGCCTCTAGTACATATTGACGGCCGTTCAACAGAGGACCCCTGCGCTGACAGCGGTCAAACAAGTTGAGGAGCCTGATGTTCCTTCCTTGTTTCAGGGCGTACCCAACATGGTATTCCAGCAAGACAATGCCAGGCAGTATGTCGCATAGTGAACTCTTAACAGCCTGACTGGATTTGACATCTTTCCCTGACCAGCAAACTCTCCAGATCTGAGTCCCATCGAACACCAGAGAGATTTCATTTGACGTGAGATGGCAACGGTTACCACAAAAAAAACCCATCAAATGGACTAATTGATAGAATGCCTAGCCGGATTGAAGCCTGTATATCTGCCCGAGATGGGCACATTAGACACTGAATAAATTGGTTTATAATGATTTTATTTGTCTAATTTTTAAATCATTTGCATATCCACCTCACCACTATCGCTCCTGAAATTTGCATAACGCTACGTGCATTATTTCGTGGTGTTTGCGATGTCAATTTTGAGGAGTGTTTTTCAAAAATATACTCTGACAGAATCACGTGAATGCAAGGATATTTGAAAAAAATTGTGGAAATGATATAAATATATGAAATTTCTTCCAGACTATTGCAATTATATGATTTGTTAAAGTACTTTTTAAAGAATTATTTATCATACCATCCTGAAATCCCTTCATTAAAATTTTCTACAGAATTAAACAGATCATGAAAGACTATAAATTAACTCAATTAGAATAGATAATAACAAAAAAACTATTCAGACATTCAGTGCAGCAAACAGAGAATCAAAAATAATGAAATCTTATACTTTGAGAATACACTTTCAATTTGCTTAATTTAGAATTCACTAGTCTGCCAAACTCAATTTTTTTCCTACAAAGTAATAAGTTGATATTGATTAAGACTCACCGAGACCAAAATACGGACATTGTTTAGGTGAAACGCTGAAGTTATCTCATGTGAAAGTCAGAATGCTTACGTTCTCTGGAGGAGGAAGTTTAATTACTTATCCATTTATTCGCTTAGGCGTTTGGGAAACGCACACTGATATGAAATACCATCGCATATCAATTCTCACACACGATAATAAATAAAGACACTCCTAGGTTTTGAATTCAAATATCACAATTTGTAAAAATTTATATATAAAATTGCTCTTAGTAAATAATACGTTTAATTTACTTTTGTTTTACAGATTTACTTTAATAGTTTAAATTCATGAAATCATAGCATTTCAGTTATATTTGACGGATTGTCCGGAAAAATTAACGTCTTTTCAAATATTGTGGATTTGAATAATGTGGACGCAGCAAACGTAGATTTCTCCATTTTTGAGCACTTTTTATTTTAACACTAAAACACGCTTAATTCCCCCCCCCCCTTCATGTACTTTCAGGTCTCGACGTTCTGTTTTAGAGCATAAATTAAACACATTTTAGATGATCACACTGACGGTATTTTCAGAACGGTTGAGTGAAGAGAAATGATGATCCCTAACACGAAGAAGCTAATAATGCATGTTGATGATGATGATGTCCTTTTTGTCGTTGCAGAAAACTGGTTGTTGATCCTGGATGGCTGTTTTACGTCACAGAAAAACTGTAATAATAAATGTGGATGAGGCACACATTTTCCCTGTTGTGGGAAGCACATCCTGATCGAGGCCATCTCATTTCTCTTTGTTCTGTCGTCGCTGGAAACTTGTTATTCTTGCTGTAGAGGCGTACGACTGCATTGGCAGCTGCAAATTTTGTAGGTATCCTGGATCGAACGTTCATAAATTTTGATGGCATCCCGGGCCGAATGCCCATAAATTGTAGGAGGTATCCGTATTGAAAAGACACCTCTTGGTGCTTCGGTGTCTTTGGGGGGGGGGGTTCATGTTGGCACGTACCAGTTTAATGATGAGGTTTCAAATTGTTTTATTTCGTTTATGTGAAGAGATGAATGAAAAATATGTATAAAAGCAGCTATGAACAAGGTGACATATTTCAAATAATTAGACCCCTTGAGAAAGAAGATGGCTACCCAATTTTATCGCATATCGGCAATGGGCATTGAAACGTGCGGTGGCGTTCGGAGTTTAGCTACATCGGGAGATAGCGGAGAAGCGGGTGAAAATTAAACGTTTCTCAGTTTTGTTCAGGAATAAGGGGCACTGTGTGAGCTATCATATGACTCTGATTAGTGGTGCCATCTATCGAGTAACTGAGGAACTGGTTTTATTACTTGGATAATTAAATTAGCTGGAAAATCCTATATATATATACATAAACATTAATATTATCGTTATGTTTGCTGCTGAAGAATTTTTTTTTATTTGTTCGATCAACTGCATGTTATCAACGGCTTCTCTTTGGTAGTAGAATAAACAAATGCTGACGAGGAGTCTCGAAATTCTTCAAGAGCAAAGCATCCTCCATCATAACACATTAATAGGACTTCACGACAAGAACATTAGTGAAAAACTTATTAATTAGAATAACTTCAAGCCAGTCTGTTTCATAACACACTGCTGTCCCCTAAATTACAACACCATGAAGGAATACAAATTCAAAAGAGATATTTATTGTACATAAACAGTATGGCATGAAGACAAAGTCATTAAATTTGCAAGCAGTTTATAGGGTTGCAAAATTAGAAGAAACAGCTGCCACCCCTGGAAGCTAAAACGATCCTTACCCGATAAGGCATGGAGTCGAACTGGGTGCGGATGACAGAAACAGGCAACTCTTCCAAACTGCGCTTAAGTCCATGCCAAACTTCATCAATCGTATGAGCAGAACAGGGGTGGCGGGCCAATCCCTCAGCACACCAGGATAAGATGTTTTCAAGTGTTGACAGATCTGTGGACATGCAGGCCAGGGCAACAATCGAATAAGCAACATAAGTAACGAGGATGGTCATAACAGGATGTGCAAAATGGGGCTTTGCATTATCATGTTGGAAGACGCCATTTGTCAGTCCTCGAAGATAGGGCACAATCACTGGATGCAAGATGTCAGAAATGTACCTCTTTTTGCTCAAATTACTGTCGATAGGAACCCGAGATGTACGTATCGTGTATCCACTGGCTGCCCAAACCATCACACCAGACATAGGGCCTTTATGCCGATAACGAATGCAATCAGGCTGCGAGTGGTC
>BMAW01111955.1:2847-59367 GCA_019974015.1 Nephila pilipes
GTGACTCAAAACTCTAAGAGTTGCTCTAGGTTTTGTAATTCTAGATATTGTATATGTGATATATCAGCTGTATAACAATGTGGAATTGTTATATATATAATTGAGTTATTTACTTTGTAAGGAATTTCGCCATACTTTTACGGCAGTTTGAGCGATTATTACGGATATCTTTTGTTCTTTTTAAAAACTGTGACTTTAGGTAATAGTTTCGTGTTTGTAAAAACTGATTCTTACTGCATAAACCCACTATCTCGAATTCACTGGGGTACTTCAGGTTAATTAGATGTTTTCTCCAATAACACCTGCATAAAATTGATCTGGGAGAAAAAGAGGAAATTGAGCCATATAGAGTTTCTGAATTACATAGAGAATTGCAGCTGTTGCGAGATGAAGTGCGATTACATACCATTTCTAGAAGTAATACCAATGAAGACTGAGCAATTGATTAATGTTACCTGCAAGTTCACCTACTACGAGGTGGGAACAAGAAACATCTTAGTGATCGTACCACCAACGTTATTCGCAATTTTTACGGGAAAAGAAAACAATAATATGTAATGACAGCTACGGGTGATTTCCAAACCGTCTATTCATTACAGATTCCAAGTCAGGCTTAAGGTTTCTGGTAGACAGTGGAGCTTCCATTAGTTATATGCTAGTTAAATTAAATCGTTGGCAGGTGCAGTTCTAATTTTATACTATCTGCTGCCAATAGTAGTCGATTACATACGTATGGCATAGTACACTATAATATAGTTATAGGTTTGCGACGCATTTCCCCTTTGTTTTTGTCATTCCTGATATATTACACTCAATATTAAGTATGGACTTTCTAACGAAACAAGGGTTAATTCTGGATTTTCAAAAGCGATTACTTGCATATAAGATGATGGCCCTTCAGACTGCGGGTACTCCTTCCCGAGGAAAATTTCTTATTACCCCAGTGCATACCAATTCACTTCACGTTGAAATTTCATTGCATTTTCCAAAAATTGTTTGATTAATTTTTATCAATTGCTACTTCACAAGAAGATATTTTCCCATTATATAGAAATTCGCTGACATCCTGTGTATTCTAAAGTCAGGTGGCTATCACAGAAAAACCTGAAGTTTTAAAAGCAGAATTCAATAACCTACTCAGAGCAGGAACTATAGTCCCTTCAAAAAGCTAGTTAAGTAGTCCATTACATTTTGTACCGAAAACGGATAGAACAAGGCTGTGGAATAAGGATATATGGTGATTATAGGCGGTTAAATATTGTTACTGTGTCCAACTGTCATCCCATGCAGCACGCATTCAGGAGTATTTGAATGCGTAAGCATACACCACACCTCACTCTACTAAAATCAGTAGGTTGCAAGTTATCCAGGACAATTTAATTAAAATGTCAATATTGAATTGTTATTAAATTAATATTGTGCACGAGAATATCACTTTGTTCAAATAGTACAATAATGGAGTTAATTTAAATATTTACCAAATTTATAGCTAATTGAAAAGGAACATAGTGATGAAGAATAACTGTCGAGTATCCTCTTGGACGAATGCAAGCAAGATCCGAGTATCCAGCAAACAGCAAATCTAATGGCGCGAAATGTCCTCTACTTATCCAGTATGAGCTCAGCAAGTTTGGGCCATCAATTTAGAGAAGGGAATCCAGACAAGTCCAGAAAAGGAGAATGATAGTAGGCAGATCATGAAGCCAGCATAAGGATAAACAAGGCAAGTACTCCTTTTCCCTTCCGCTGTTGTGCTCTTCTGATAGCTGCACGGGCATAAATATTAATACAGGAGGTGCGTCCACAGAATGCTCGCAAATTATAAGTAAAGATTAGGTGTTCCAAAGCTCCGCCTCTGTCATGGTGAGAAAGTCTAAGTGGTACTTAGCCGCCTTTTTACATGGTGAGAAGGTGGCAAACGGCTTAAGAAGGACCACCACAAATAGTAGAGCCGATATACCTTGTATATAATATATTCTTTTTCCCTAGGTTAGGTGACCAAAAATTCTGGGAGAGGTAGCTTAGTCCGTTTATCATTGAGCAACTTTGATGTGGTTAAAACCTATGTTGATGAGTTTTTTCTCTATATCTTCTATTTTGGTATTCCTGATGAATCCTTTTACCACAATCTTTCAAATTTAGGTCGGATGATATAGTACTCGAAGATTTGTTCCTCCTAATTGAAGGGAGTACGCAGTTGTGGGAAAGGAGCGATTGTTTTTAGTTGATCTTAATAATTTGCAGTTATTCTTAACATTATGGTTTGTGGTAGATTTTTCTTAGAAGTTCTGGCTGTGTCAGTGGCTTCCGCATTTTGCTAACCATAGACCTCTTCAGTATTTGTTGTTAAATTCTGAAACATTTTTGAAGTTGAGATTACATTAGAATAATCATCAGAGTGTTCTGTATTTTTACTAGAAAGGGTGATAAATCCCTAATTGACTTGTTGGATTTCTTTGCGAATTAACTTTAAGTGGGGAGGGAGGGATTGAGAAGTCGGGCAACGAGGAAAACTCACTATCCAGTTGTTCGAGGATTGTTCTGGCATCCTTGTATCTCTTTGATCGTCTGGAGAAAAGGCCCATTCGTTTTGTAATTGGCAAATCGGAAATCTGACGTCATTCTTGAGTATTTTTCGGATAATACTGCTTGATTTTAGCACTGTTTCTTTGGATCCTGAATTTCCCCAGGTGCGACCTGGTTTCAAATCTCAAAACCCATGTTCATGGTCAATTCCATTTTTAAGTCCAAGTCGAATTTCCAGATACAATGAAAAGTGAGAAGAAAATTATCCTATGACTCAATAGCATTAAAAAAAAACACTGCAGGTGTATTGCGATAGTAGAGTAAAAGTAAGAGCTACGTAATATAAGATTAAACGGTCGGTGTTCCTTCAATTGATAATCGCCTGTATCAGCCACTTTCTATGAATGTGAGTTCGCGAAGAGAACTCGTATTGGCTCATCAATTCGTCTTATTATTCGTCAGTAGGAAGACTTTAATTCATTCCATCTAGATTTTAATTCACTTAGCTGCTGCTTCCTTATTGCCGGTTCATCTTCATAGTGGTAAGTGTGAATCGTAAGACGCAACAGCATTTTGGCTTTGTTAAGCAGAAGTTTTAGTAGAACAAAAATAGGAAGTCTGAACTATTCAACAAGTAATTGATTTAAATCAACAATAGGAATATGTATATTTGGAGAGAGGGAAAAGTCGTTTATTTTTCTGCAGAATTATGAATTCGAGGACATGTGTAGTGATAACGGATATATCAAGCCCAATGACGGAAGTTTTCATATAAATTACTGTACATTAGACATTGTTGCATAGTTCAAACATTCTACTCATATCCTTGGATACTTTTCTTTTTAATAACATGGCTTACTGTGTTGAGTAAAAAATATAATAAATAAAATTTCTTTTCTATTACCTATGCATGGATAATTCTTGGTCTGTTTATTAACTACCCTTTCTTCTAAAATACATATATTTTTCATTCTCTAGTTTTTTAGGCTTCTTACTTCAGAATATCTTCCCCTAAACCAAACGCAGAACGAATTTTCTTTCAGAAAAATGAGTCAGTTTCACATAAATTCATAAAATTTTATTCATATATGCATCTTTAAAATTTAGAAACATTCTGTGAATATGTAATTTCCCCCTTTCATATGTAATTTTTTTTAATGTCCATTAAACATTATATCATAGGAGACGAAATACTGAATACATTTTACACCAGAAAAAATGGATTAACTCAGATTGGAGTGAGAAAAATAATATTATGTAATAGAATGTCTTTCTATGTGAGAAAAACAGTGCATGTATGCTCTTTCGGTGTGAATCTTATTTTGAGACAAGCCGGCAAATACTTCTTTTTCAACAGGAAGCAATTAACACATAGCCATTCATTCAAAGTCCGAGTAATCACGGCAATACGTAATAAAAATATCGCATTAAACGCAAATATTCTATTTACACTAACTGATACACATGGTGCCCATATATATGCACTCTCAAAATATATTCTGAAAACTTCCCGATGTTTCTAGAGACATCATTTTCTATATTTAAAAGAAATGTGCTGATTTATGCTCTATTATATTACCTCGGACACGCAGAAAGCTTTAATAGAGTTAAAATTTCAAGATTTAATTTGAATATCGATTTCAGAATTTCTCTTATTATCAGGAAAGACATATATTTTCGAGATTTCGCAGCAATAAATGTTACGTTTAATCTCGATAATGAGGTTCCGGTACTTGTATAAATTCCTTCAACCATTTTCGCCAAACGATGCAACAGTCTGCCAAAAATGAACATGTTTTTTTTATATTAAATTTTGGGACAAAATTATACACATTTAGAACTTTCATACTATAGAATGACACTTGAAAAAAGACAAGCAGTGGAATTAAAGATTCATTCAAGAGAGTATTCACTGATATATATATATATATATATGTAGGATTTTCCAGCTAATTATTAAACAATTAATTTTATTTTCCAATGTACTGTAAAAACAGTTCCTCCGATACTCGATAGATGGCACCACGAATCAGAGTTATATGTGATAAGCTCATGCAGCGCCACCTATTCCAGAACAAAAACTGAGTGACACTTCGTTCTCGCTCTTTTCCCCCACTATTCCGCTTCTCTTCTCCTTTGCATTACCCGCGTCGGAAGTAAACTCCGAATGTCAGAGCGCATTCTAGCACCCTTCCCCGGTAAGGGTTAAATGAGGCAGCCATCTATCTTTCTCCGATGAACTGGTAAATTCGTCATCTCATAGTGCAAATACTTTTCACTCTTCATCATCCCTCCTAATAAACAAGTAAAGCTACTGCGATGCGAGCCTCATCATTGAATTTCTACAAAAATCACATGGAATCCAATAATGGAATTACCCCCCATAGACAACCAGCCCTTTGCGTAAGAGCAAACCATCGTAGATTCGGGATGAACAGTCTTATCATCCCACTTCCCCCCCCACACACTTATAAGTACAGTAGTCAAATATCACGTTGTATAATGCCCATCAACTGCACTTCCACATAGATCTATTATTTATACAAGCCATTATAATAAATGTGTTCAGTTCTAATAAATAAAGGATTCATTGAATTTAAAATATGATATATCTAGGTTAACATTTACTCAAGAAAGATATGATATGGACTATTGAAGGTTGAGGGGCAATATACCCATCGTTCTCCACAGTAACAATGGCTGCTACCTCATTACACAGCGTCATTCAACAACGTTACAGTAAACCATATTCCATGATTCTTACTCAAGGCAGTTTGGCGGGTAGTAGACTTTTGCAATATCCCTTCCCAAATATTAGATTCTTCAGAAATGTTGTTACTATGGAAGAAGATTATTCATTAAAGTTATAGTACATGTCTCCCCCCCCCCATCAAAGAATGCTGCTGGAGGTGACTAACTACATCCCCTTGAAGAAAAGTAAAATGAAACTTTGTGAATTTGGCATTTGAGCAAAATTCTTGGATTACAATACATATGAAAAAGATAAATGTAAAATAAAACGTAAAAATATATACATGGAATTTATAAATTTGTGATTTTCGCTCAGCGCTATAACATGATACAAAATAAGCAAATGAGAAAAATTATCAATATAAACACATTTGAATTCAACTTTCTTCAAGACTCTCATAACAATAGCATGTATTCAAATTCAACTCTGTAGAATTGCTATCTTTATAATAATAATATACATTTGCATCCACATTAACGGATGGTTGCTTTTATATAGTAATACTTTATATTCAAATTCACAGAATAGAATAGTCACAGTTTAAATATAGCTCTAATTTACTCAATATATATATATATATGAGAGTTTCAAATTAATGCTTGCAACATTTGAAGTAACGAACCTATGATTACCTTTTTAATGTTCATTAATAGAACACTTATTCATTCATATAAAAATATAATAATTTCCAGCATTTCAGAGGCAACATACAGATTGATGCCTTGTGATATACCAAAATTATAATAATTTTCCAAAATGATATTGGGAAATAGTGAACACATATTCAAACTCACAAAAATAAGATACCTAGTAAATTCCATAATGTAATTATTCTCACATTCAAAATAAGTTATCTAACAGAAATCAATAATTAGATAATTCATACTCTCAAATTAAGAAACGTTGTAAAATTCAAAATGAGACTTAAATCATACATGCACTCAACATAATATAATTACTTAGCAAAATATTAAAATACGATACTCCACACTCCCAAAAGCAGATATCTTAATCAAATATAATGATAAAGATAATTAACACTCTCAAAATAGGATATTTAAAGGTATATTATAATCTAAAAGGTTAAACGAGAAATATTAAAGTGTAAAAATAGTAACAAATTTGGGTGATCTTCCTTATTGAAAAAAAAAAAAAACATATTGAAGGAAACTTACTGCTGGGCATTCATTAATCGAAACTCATGGGCTAGATAAAAAGAAAATCTAATTCATGATACATGTATAATATCATAATTTTTATTAGAGATTGGATTCGATTAATCAATTTCACAGGTCACATCGGATAATTGTTTTAAGATTGTGTAAGGTACAGAATGTGATGACACTTACAGTATCAATAGAGAGCATTTCGGAAGATTCCGCTGAGGGAGGCAATATTTGAAAAAGTCCAAATCTTTCTTAATGAGACTTTTCATTTAACTGGCAAGCATCGCAATGTTTTGAATAATTGATTATGTCTTTAATTATATCCTTCCAATTATATTGTGATGATATTAAGCTCAGCTTTTTATAAACTCCTGAATGTCCAAAATAGCTAAGAGTTTTTTCAAATAGTTCTTTTCTTAAATAGAATGGAATAACAATTTTAAAGATGGTTTTATTACTATATATAATTTATTTTAATATATCTGGGATCATTGACGTTATCTAAATTTTGATGTTCGATTGATTTTTCCCTTAGTAGTAAATTAGCCATTTGAATAGGGTGGTGAAAAATAGATTTTCTAGAAAGCATGACTGCTTCATAATTAGATCTCTTTTTGTACTTGATTTCATAATCAAACATAAATAATTTAAGTAACCATCTAAATAATCATCCAGTTGAATGTTTTACACTTTTAAGACATACAAGAGCAGCATGATCTGTTTATATTTTAAAATGATTTCCATGTAAATAATGATAATGTTTGTCTAGTACATCTATTATGGCAAGGCATTCTAATTCCGTGATGGTGTAGTTCCTTTCAAAAGGCTTTAACTATCTAGAATGAAAAGAAATGGAATGTTGTGAACCATCAGGATGTTCTTGTTTTTAAAAAGCACCAAGAGTTTCTTGCAATGCATCTACGTATAAATGGCATTTGTAATTTGAATGAAAAATGGATAAAGTATTGGTTTAGAAATTAAAGAGTTCCTTAAATTTTGAAACGCTTACTGACATTCTTCGGACCAATCATACGTAGCATCTTTTTCAAGCAACTTGTTTAGGGATAACTTCAATTTTGCATAATTATTAATGAACTTGTGATAAACATTGATGCTACCTAAAAATCTTTGAAGTTCTTTTACATTTTTTGGAGAATTCAACCGTTTGATGACATCGATGTTGATATTATTTGGAGAGCACTATCCTTTTGAAACGAATGCTCTCCGAATAAAGAAAGTTCTCCTCATAGAATCATAACTCGCACTTCTCAGCTAAAATTCCAATGAGCTTAAATGGTCAATGTCCCCGGGCCTATGCTCATGAGAACAGAATTAAGGTAAGACAAGAAATTATCGCGTGCTCATAGGATCTAAACCACATCCCGTCACTGCATCATCCTTCCTCCATAAGGAAAATGCAAACCACAGGTATTAATATTGAAAGCAATGTAATGAACAAATGGGGCCTTTGCACGGCCATCAGTGAAAACAATGCTGCAAGCCGGCACTCTCTATTCGAGAATACTGGGTGACGTCACCGCAAGACTTGAAAGATGCAAAATATTGTACAAGGGAGAGTTCGCGAAAAGTGGGGAAAAAAAAAAAAGAAATGATAACGTAGTTTATTTTATTTTTCGTCGTCGACCATCAATGAATTTCTTGTTAAAATCAGTTCTTCGACGAGAATTTTTTTTTTTTTTTGTTAAGTATGCTAGCTCTGGAAACATCTAGTGTGTCTCAATTGATTTAACGGAACATACAAATTATGCAAGAATTAATCAAAAAGTAAATATGATAAAAAAAGAAGAAACAAAAATTATCAGTTTTAAGAAACAAACGGTTCTTAATTTAACATCGTACACAAACACAGTCTGATTATTGACAATTAAAACTGGAGTAAATTAAATCATGAATGCAACAGTAAATGTATAGTTTTGAAGTTTAGTTTTTATTAACGTCACACTAGAAGCAACATTAGGGCTATTGGAGACGGACCTCGTAATTTTGAACCTCGGTCAAGTGACGAAGATGACACCTGAGCTGGCACCCCCTTTCCTAACTTCCACACCACGCCAACCATAATCTGGACAAAGGTCATCCCCTATCTGTTTGTCACATAAAGAATTTGCCCGCGAATTGAAATGGGAGAGAAGGAAGTAAAAATCTATTGTTCGAGATTGCTCATGTAAGTAGATTCAAACGAACTCGTACAAAAAATAGGAGGTTAAGTAACCTTGTTTCTACTTTTTTATGTGTTTTTGAGAGAGCTCGCACTGTCCTCCCTCCCATTTTTTTTTAACGTGAACGCAAGAAATATCTGTGTTCGCGAGGTTTATCATGACCAGATGTAAAAGGATAGTCCTACTGCAGCCCATGCATGTCGTAAGAGGCGAATAAAATAGGTACCCAGTGTCTGGTATATAGCTGGGTACCCTGCCCGTGGGGATTACATCAGGGGGACCTAAGGGGCATGCCTTCTTTTGGTTGGTACGGGCATATGACACCGAGGCCCTTCAGTGATCTTTTTCTTTCCCTTGAGATTTATTGTTTTTGGTAAATAAGGGTGACACGCCCACGGTATACCTTAGTGATCTTTCTCTATTTTCGATCCTCCTCCTTATCAAACTTTAATATTTTTTTTCCATATATCAAGTCCATGTTTTCATCTTGTTTGACGCAGCATAGCCACATCTGATTCTTGTGCCATTAAACTTCACTTTCACTTAATCACTGACGGCAGTAAAAATGAGCATAACCTAAGTGGTAGTGATTTCTTTGAAAAACATCTTCAAACTTTACCATTAAAATCAAAAAATTGGACCACTACTCTGTTTTTCAATCGAAGCTAATTGCAGTTGAAGAAAGTCTTAAGGCTGCATTCGCCTGCACTGCTTATCAAGATATCGACCAATAGCCGCAGATCTATCTTGCGGAACTGGCTCCGCATTGGTTATAGAACATCAATCTCTCTATTTTGACCTTACTTCAAAAAGTTTCATCCTGCCATGATGTACATTTTTAATTGATCCTCTCTCATATTGGCATCAGAAGTAACGGTTACCTTAACTAAGGAGTTCACTTCACCTTTTACTTAATTTCTCTTGAGAATTAAATCTACTATCGACCTTTCTTGGCGCTCTCCTCCGACATAACAGGTCAATTGAAAAGTCCCCGGCCTACCATAGTAAAACACATTTTTTTGGCAAAATTAGTTTTTTTTTTTATTCAACATAATTCCCTTCAAGGAAGATACACTAATTATAGTGACCCTCCACCTTTTCGATACCATTTTTGTAGCACGATTTGTTCTTTGCTTCAAAATAGGCCTCAGTTTCGGCGATCACCTCTTCATTCGACGAAAATTTCTTCCTAGCGAGCATTCTTTTGAGATCTGAGAACAGGAAATAGTCGCTGGGGGCCAGATCTGGAGAATACGGTGGATGAGGAAGCAATTCGAAGCCCAATTCATGGATTTTTGCCATCGTTTTCACTGACTTGTGACATGGTGCATTGTCTTGGTGAAGCAGCACTTTCTTTTTCTTCAAATGCGGCCGTTTTTCGGCGATTTCGTCCTTCAAACGGTCCAATAACGCTATGTAATAGTCGCTGTTGATCGTCCTTCCTTTTTCAAGGTAGTCAATGAAAATTATTCCATGCGCGTCCCAAAATACAGACGCCATAACCTTGCCAGCCGACTGTTGCGTTTTCCCACGCTTTCGAGCGGGTTCATCGTGTGCAGTCCACTCGGATGACTGTCGATTGGACTTCGGAGTGAAATGATGGAGCCATGTTTCATCCATTGTCACATATCGAAGCAAAAATTCGGGTTTATTACGCTTGATCATCTTCAAACACTGCTCCGAATCATCAACTAGTCGTTGTTTTGGGTCAAAAGTGAGCTCGCGCGGCACCCACTTTGCACAGAGCTTTCTCATACCCAAATATTCGTGAATGATATGATGTACACGTTCAGTTGATATCTCTAGAGTGTCTGCTATTTCATTCAATTTCAATTTACGGTCATTCAAAATCATTTTGTGGATTTTTTTAATGTTTTCGTCGGTTACAACCTCTTTTGGGCGTCCACCGTCTTCGGTGCTCATTTCACCACGTCTAAACTTAGCTTACCAATCCTTGATGGTTGATTTTCCTGGGGCAGTGTCCGGAAACTCGGCATCAAGCCAAGTTTTTGCTTCAACTGTATTTTTCCCCTTCAAAAAGCAATATTTTATCAACACGCGAGATTCCTTTTCATCCATTTTTTTCACAATAACAAAAGTTGCTTCACTCAAAATGCTATAATTCACAAACTAATGATCCGACAGCTGTCAAATTTATACACGCATCTTTTGAGGGTTAGGGCTAACTAAAAAACATATGGATTTAATTCTAGTAGCGCCATCTATGTGAAAGGCCGGGGACTTTTCAATTGACCTGTTATGACTGGTATGGCAAGCGGCCGGGAGGAGCCATCGTTTTTGAGGGTGATCGGACCCAGTAGACTGCAATATCAAGATTTCTAAGTGGTCATTTGAGGTCACAAGTATAACCAGTGGAATAGATATTTCTCGTCTGTAGGAACTGGTAACTCTGAACAGTTCTCTCCTGAACATTTTTCGTGTCTGGTGCTTTCCAGGAAGGACATAACCCAGCGTTCCCTTCTTGTCTTTTACTTTTTGAGCTCATGAATCTGATAGATTATATTATGGGCCTAACGTATGAGGAAGAAAAAATATATCGTTTATTTACATTCAGAGATGGGAGTCATGGTTCGATTGAATCAATATGTAAAGTTTTTTTTGTCAAGTGTGACGACAAAAAGTGAGATATTGGCTTATTGTGTGGTAATTAAAAATTTTGCACTTGAAACTTGAGTTCTTTTTAAAATACTTAAAGTGAATTGTACTTTAAACATTCATCGAACCGGTTGTTAAGTGTTATAAAAATCCCATCACTGCTTCAAAATCTCTAGAAATATCACTAAATAAATGTATACAAAATATCTGCTTTATTTAAAAATATGTATATCTATAAAAACAATGAATATATTCTATTTCTTTTTTTTTTATCAATACTTTCGGTTTTTAAAATAATGATCATTTTCATCACAAGATGTCAAAAAAAAAAAAAAAAAAAACCCATTTAGCAACTCAACGTTAAAAACATTTTAAACTCTTTAATTTATTACCAATGAATAATTCTTAAGCTCTTTTTCCGTAATTTTACTGAAACTCAATGGATCGGTGGGCTTATTTGGTTTTATTAAAGTCGCACACGAGAGCTATTATGGATCGGTGGGCGTCGGGCATGATCTGAACCCCAAACGACGTAACAGCCCTTAACACAACAATCGCTGTGAACGAGAGACTCAGATACCGAAATGAATAATAATTCGAGATAAAAACCAACGTTTTTATATAATGACGAAGTATATTAATTATTATACATTAAATTCAAAACAAACACGTGATAAACACATAAAAAATTTTACAGCACATACAAGCCTTTCCTTCTTAGTTTCCAAATATTTTTGGATTACCAGATCTAACAGCGTGGAGGTGAGGCTAATTTGAGTATGATTGGCTAAGTGTAGATAAATCTACATGTATTACACGTCATACTCTTCTAGACCCAAAAACGTGGACAAAACACAAACGAACTTTACTAAAAAATTACGAATGGAGCAAATAAAAGTTTTGCATCTAATAATTTTTACTAATTCATGATTTAGAGTCGACATGCAAATCATTTAAATTCTACTTTCTTAGTACTTCTGAAATTCTGTACATCAAATTATAGAAAACATAATTTTTAACTTTAAAATTTACTTAAAAAAGAGACATTTGTGAGCATATTGAAAAATTCATAATATAAAATCAAAACATGCATTTGAAAGTCATTCTATTAAAAATGTGAACCAGAATTCAGAAAAAATTGTGATATGACATGGCGCCAAATATTGGAATCTTTCTTACGAATGATTACTGACTGAAAGTCAGCAACCCTTACTATCTCCCCTTTGTTAGTTTTACGATACCTCATGTGGAGTGCCCGGTGTTCCCAGAGGGGGAAAGAAAAATTTTCCTCAATCCTAAAAGCGCCGAGAGGAAAGAATATTTTGACTTATTAAAATTATTGAAATATTAGTTAAAACTTATCGCAAATGTCTAAATATTGCATTGTTAGGCGAGTAAGAACGATTCCCAAAGTTTCAGAGTTCTAGCTTGATGGGAAGTTGGTTAAATTAACGATCGAAAATTTGATGACACACACACCAAGTGAAATTCAGAAAAACGTTTTATAAAATTGTCACTTCTAAGGGGTTGTTGTCGACGGGGAAGATCTTAAAAGGGGGAAGGAATAGACTAATTCTGTTTTATCGAAGATGTGGAAGAAAAGAGAAATCTTTTCGCGATTGGTAGCTGTGCTGAAGTGGATCATTTTAAGCATCGCTTTACACAAAAAAGTAAAACGCTTGTAGGTTTAAATACAGTCAAGCACAAGCCTACAAGTGAGTGTTTATTTTTATATCATAATTGACAACTATTATTACTTATTTGCAATTTATACTACCCTAGCAATAATGGATCTATAGTTAAAAACAAGCAAGCTTCTTACAAGGAATACGGAAAATAGTTTCGCCACTACTGGTGATAATGAATCAGATGTTAGAATCAAAAAGTTGTCAGGTGATTCAAATTTACCCATTCGTAAAAGCGGAAGCATAATGCAGAATACATAAAATTTCATTTTACCTGGAATAGTGATGAAAATGAACCGAAAGGATCATGCGTTGAATGTGAACATGTGATGCATAACAGCAGTTTAATTCCCTCAAAATTGAAAAGACATTTAGAAACAAATCGTCCACCTTCATATAATAAAAGTATTGAGTATTCTAAAAGAAAATGTAATGGGATGAAAATAGAAAAATGACCTTCAAGAACTTTGTTAAACACGATAATAACGCTTTGAAAGCATCGTATCGTGTCAGTTATGGTATTGCTCATAGGATCGCAGAAAGCTTAATTAAACCGAGTGTAAAATATGTGGTTACTCCAATGGTTGGGGAAGAACATGCTAAATTAATTGATTGTGTACCCCTATCGGATACTACAATTTTAAGTCGTGTTAAAGATATGTCTAATTTTTGTGAAAATGAGTTCATAAGACGTTAGAAACCTTGTGAGCATGGATTTACTATTCAAATTGACGAAACTACAGATATAGCTAGATTATCGATCTTGCTCGTTATTGTGAGATATATACATGGGAACGGCTGCTCAAGAAGATATGCTAATTTGCAAAGGTCTACCAACTAGTAAATTCATACTTCAAAAAGCATGTTATATATTTTGGGATTTGAGTAATCAAGTAAATACCGACTGAGCAAAGACAATGCTTATAAAATTGAATGGCGTAGTTGCACGCATGAAACTCATTGTTGTCTCCATTGACAAATTCTTGCAATGAAGAAAATGCCAAAAGAGCTTAAAAATGTACTTAATGATTGTGTTAAAATTATAAATTTTATCAAATCAAGACCATTAAATTCAAGACTTTTCAATTTATTGTGTGAAAGTATGGGAAGTTTACATAAAACACTACTATTGCACACGGATGTCCGTTGGTTATCTCATGGAAAAATATTGACAAGAATTTGCGAATTAAAAATTAAGTTTAGATTAAGAAAGTTGTGTATCTAGCAGATATTTTTACCTATTTCAATAAGCTCAACACATCGCTGCAAGGAACAAATATCACTATTTTTATGGTACAAAATAAAACTAACGCCACTTTTTTAAAATTGAAATTTTGGGCAGATTGCATTTTGAAAGGTAATATTAAATGCTTTTATAATTTGCATAATATTTTAGAAGATAATAACGCTAATCTCCATAAAAATGTAAAACTTACTTTAGTCCAACATTTATTAGATCGGCTAAAGACATTTCTTGAATATTTTCCTGTTCAGAAAGAGAAATTATCTTGGATCGAAAATCCTTTTCAAGGCTGTGACACCTCCAAACTTCCAATAAAAGAAAGAGAACAAAAATATAGATATCGACTGACACTGCATTGAAATGCAGTCAAGTTGATATTACTGTAACTATGAATATTAGTCTTGTTTTTAAGTGTTAAATTGGTTTCCAGGAGGGAAACTGCTATTGGATTATATTTATTATATCCTTTGATTCTGATATCTTGTTTCTAAATCTGCAACAATTCCAGGAAATCAAAGAGTCCGTGGAAGAGAAAAATAAAAGGAAAGGGGGAAAAAGCCCTCTAATCCGACGAAGAATCATCATCCATGATCATCTTGACTTCGTCGGAAAAGTAAACTTTTAATTTGCTTCAGCATCCGAGTTTGTTCTATTAAAAACATTTATGTTCCGTTTTTTCAAGATACTTGTTTGCTTGTATTATGTTTGGCTGTATGTAACTTTTTATGCCTGATATTTGTTTTTGGATTGTTTAAGTGTTTGTTTCCAGAGGGGCCTATAATTTTCGAATGTGAAATGACCGATGCTATTTTTGTTTTTATTTGAGGGTTGGATTTTGTATTTGTGGTTTTGGAAGGAGGACGGAGTTTTATTCGAGGAAGGAATTTTACTCACAGAGGGTTTTGATACAGAAGCCACACAATTCGAAATCACAAATCTGGGAGCTTTTGTTTCTATTGTCATTGTTTGAGTACTAATATTTTTTATTTTTGGAGGATTAGTAAGATGTGGGACAGAGTTTTTGGTTCTTAGTGCAGCTGCATAAGATAAGCTGACTGTTGGAGAAAATTCATTTATAATTTTTTGTGCTTCAAGGAATGAAAATTATGACTGTTTGTATTTAGTTTTCTGTGACCCATCAAGGGTATTTGCAAGAGTAGGCAGGATGGTCGCTTTTGCAATGCAAACAAACAGGCTCCAAATTGCATTCTCTGCTTCAAGTCCCACAATGGAACAATTGGCACATATTTATTGCCCATGACAGGATTGAATCAAAAGGCCAAATCTTTGACACTTGAAACAGCACTAAGGCTTGGATATATACAGTCAGATGAAACAATTTAAATGCGTTATTTTTATTGATTTCAGTAGGGTAGGGCTATTAAAGGTAATGATTAAATGCTTAGTATTAATTGTTTGACCATCATGATGGATTGTTATTCATCAGATGGCACAAACATCTTGTTCCTTTAAAGCATCTAAGATGTCAGTCTCTGTACCATACAATAGTTCTGATTTGGAGATGACACCACACGAAAGGTTCAAAGAATAATGGGATGTAACTGTAACTATTTTGTTGCCAATATTTTTAAAATTTTAGTAGCATTTCAGCTTGTTTGGAAGAGGATACTTCAACTAAAATGTTTCCAGTGCTCTGTTTTATTCTCTCCCATAATTCCTAATAAAGTTTTATGAAAGAATTGCAGAGATGTTTGTCAAAGATTCTTTATTTTTCTTAACTATAAAAAACTGATTATCTGTGTTGTTCAATGCTGCAAAATGCTTTGTTTTATTGTTTAACTTCTGTTGCTCCATCTCCTAGAAGGAGGAGGTTGATGAATTTAGGCCTCCATCGGGCACGGAGAAGTTTTTGGATCCATGGAGAGATTTTAAATTTCACTCCAGTGCGCCTCCACCAACCTAGGAGCCCAACAAAGGAGTCAGTCAGCCAGTCATTTGGCAATTGTCAGGCACAGCACTTACCTCAGAGGTGGCACTGGAGTAGAGCATTACAGCTTCGTGGTATGGATCCATCGGTTCACCCGTGGCACCCCTAACTGCAATACTAACTCTAAAGCAATGCCTTTGGGGTTCAAGAACCACTCAGAAGTGATCACCAGCTGATTGACAGAAGTATGCACACTCCTACCATGTGTTTATAGGGAAGCAGGGGTTAAAGGAAACACATCAGGATCCCCAGGCTCCCCTTTTCCCCGGCACAGGTCGCTGCACACAGCAAACATGCAGGTCAGGGGGAAAAAAATATTGAACTGACATTGTAGGTACTAAATGAACTTTTTATTTTTAAATTTCCAACGAAAAAATAACAAACCAAATGTTACATTTCATCTTTATATTTGTAACTTTATATTTTTCACTAACATTTTCTTTTTCAATCTTTTTATGTTTCTAGAATTGAAGTAAAATTATCTTCATTTGGAGGATAAGTTTCAAAAATTGTTGAGTTACAAATTCTTTATCATTAACTATTTGAAATACTTATTTAACAATTGGTTCAGTCCCCATAACTCATAAACTTATAGGCAGAACTTTAAGATGAGAAATCAAATATGGAATATATATATATATTAGGATTCCTTATTGGAAAAATCATTTTTTAAACATTAAATGACTATGTTAATTACTAATCAATTAACAAGACAACTTAGCTTTCTTTGAGTTCCTTCTCCAAAGTTTCCTCCAACATTTAAGCTAATTTTATCCAGCTGCAATGGAAATAGCGTAAATTATCCAGGGTCCCTCCCCCTTTTAAGATTGTACTTATTGGAAATGCGTCCAAATGGATTAAAACAACTGAAAGAAAATTTCTTTACTTTTCTTGCTCTTTGGAAAACTATTTAATTCAGATATATACAATTAGTCCAGATTTGAGACGGTTAGTGGAAACTCCATAGGTTTAATATTACACTGGCTAACGGATGTAAGCTACTATGAGTACAAATTACTTCCAGGGAGGAACTTTTGGTGAAATTATCATTACACCAAAAGTTGCATGATGAATATTGTAACTTCAAACCATGATCAGAAGATGATACCTTATACATTCATAAGAGATAAATTAAACAAAAGTATAAAACCTTTTTATTTAAAAATAACATTACATTGAAGTGTTGGAAGCTCATTTGTTTCAAAGTGATGCTCACTATAATCATCCTTCTAATATTTTTTTAATCTGCAAAAGGAAAACAAATTTAAATTAAACATTTCAAATAGTGAATTTTGTAGTGATGATAATTTCTTTTGAACCTGACAAATTTAATGGATGATGGAGAGGGAACAAGTGCAGGTAAAATTCCACAAAATGAAAGCAAATTTTTAAAAATGCAAATATATTAATTATACACAGCACTTTTCTTTTCTTGTAGTAGTACAAACTATACAAATTGATTTAATCTGAACATAAAATAACAATCTTGCAGCAATTTAGCATAGACTGATGAGCTGAATTTGTTTAACTACAAGATTAATTTGGATTTTTTTCTTTCAGATTAAGAATTGCATAGCACCTAATCATCCTATTAAGAATCAGAAGCTCATTAAGGTCTTCATTATTATTTTTAATGTTATGTACATGTCTAAATCAAATATTATCAAATAAAATCTAATTCTGTACATATTTTAAAAATAAGTTTTTTTTTCTCTTAAAAAAGTAATAAAACAATTATGATTAAGTTTCATTGATTAAAAAAATTTAACACTACATTAACAGTATGCATTCAATAATTTTAGACTGGAAGATAATTACTGCAATTTTTCTTGCTTAACATTTTAGATTTTACAAACAAAAATATTTTTAATTGCAGCTAAGAGATAAATTTCAGTTCTTTGATTTTTCACATGCCCAATTAAATTTACTGATACCACTATTTCCTTTTGAAATATGATTTGTTTCACATAGCAACTCAATTTATGAATAGCTTCTTTATTAGTCACATGCCTAGAAAATTAAGTGTGAAAGGCTATTTTTTTTTTTTTTTTGGTCCTGAATTATTCAAAATGGGGAGGAGGGGGACTTTGGTGATGACAATAATATGGAAAAATTGAAATTTCTCTTATAACACATCAATGAATAACTCCCGAGACTAACATTGAAAACAACATTTTTTTTGCAAATTTTTTTTTTATTCATCAACACAACACCTTTTGTTAATCACCTTTTAGGGTGATACAATCGTTCCAATGCTTTTCCAAATCTTCCCAAAAAAATTTTTTCTTCTTCTTTTTTTTCGCAAGAAATCTTTTTTGTTGCGAGTAAATAGCGATAAACAGCTTTCAGAATCATCGACTCGTTGCTGTTTTTGTTCCATCGAAAGCAATCGCGGCACCCTTGGAAAAAACCTTTTTCATGCTCAATTTTTCATGAAGGATAGTAAATACACTTCCATATGATATCTGTGTCATCTCAGCAATCTCACGGAGCTTCACTTTACGATCTTTCATTATAATTTTTGTCACTTCACTCACATTTTCCGGTGTAACGGCTTCCACAGGTCTACCCGAGCGTTCCGCGTCATTTGTGTCGGTACGACCACGTTTAAACTCGGCAAACCACCGACAAATCGTTGCTTTTGATGGACAAGAGTCCGGGTAACATTTTTCAATCCATTGTTTCGCTTGCACGGTGTTTTTACCCATTAAAAAACAATGTTTTATCAGAACACGAAACTCGGTTTTTTCCATTTTTTAAACAAACTACAAAACGACTTTACTCCAACCTCGATAACTCAGCTGTTTCTGGTCCGATCGACTTAAAATTTTGACACGTTTCAAGCAAAGGTTAGTACTCTAGAAAGACCTGGTTACTGGTTTACTACGAGCGCCATCTCTGGGTTAGTCTCGGGAGTTATTGATTGATGTGTTATATATTGATTCAGAGAAATTAATACTTTTTAAAATGTTGATTATTTTAAACAATTTTCAGTACAGCTGAACAAAATTGCTGTTTTGATCCAATACTTAAAAGCATCCATTGTGTGCCTCAATTCAATTATAGAATTTCAAGTGTCCAACTGCAGTCATAATCGAATTATGATTTTATAGATTTTAGAATAAAGAATTCTTTTTACCCCACAGAGATCAAAAGCAACAGGATAGCAGAAAAATTGATCTATTATATGATTCATAGTTAGAAAGACTAGGTAATAAAAGGTATATAAAGTTTTGAAAAAAATAAAATCAAATAATTTTGTTTTACTTTTTAAGTTTCCAAAATTGCCCTTTCTTTTGAACTTATGCATAGAAGTCAATTTTCCCACTTGTTTAGAAACTTCAGATAGTTCATGTACCTGGAGAAAGAAAAGAACTTTATAATGAAATAAAATTAATAAGAAACAATTATATATATTGACAACAAAGTCAATAAGAAATTCAACATACACAATTTTTTTTTATATTGAACTCCACAACTGATCTGAATAGATTTAACATATATTTGTTTGTTTGGAAAAATCCAAGTTCCTATGGAGCAACATGAAAGTTTTTGACTGGGATGATAAATCTGTTACTTTGTTCTTCTTTCTATACCACAGCATGAAAAAAAATTGAGACTCAGTTTCTTTTAACATGCTGTAGTTTCCACTATTTTGCATGACATATAATTGGAGTAATCAAAATTTGAACCATGAATTGACTTGAAAATTGCCAGCAACCTTAAATAAACTATTGTGCCAATTTTAGAACATAATACCTTCCAGCATAGACCAATTCATTAAAAAAATATTTGGGCTCGTAATCCCAGCAAATGTTTAATAATTAAATCTCTCATTTCAGAAATGTCATATTCATTGAGTTATATAGCTATTTATATTCTAGTTAAAGGTAATTTCCCTCCTCTAATTACGAATTATTTGATTTTTGTTAACAGAAGTTGGCCATTGGAAGAATTCTTACTAAATAAATACACATTCCATAAGCATTAATAAAACTCTTCAGAAACTTACTTTCATTACTTATTTATTTATTTTTTAAATTACTTTCATTCTTTTACAAAATCCCTATAGGACACTGAGAATATAAAACTCAAAATAACTGAATTCAATAGTTGTATTTTTATAAATTTGGATATCAATTTGTTATTGAATGTACTACCCTTATACTATGATTTACTGCATTTTAAATAACATGATATTATAGGTGTCCCAAAACACAAAAATTGTGGATATTAAAATCTTTCATATGTAAATGTATTCTGTTCATCATTGATTTATGTTTCGGAATTACCCCCCCCCCCAATATAACTATCCACAAAATATTGTCAAAATAGATCACAAAATTAATTTTATATAAATATTTGCAACAGTGAAAGACATTAAAGGTTCTGCAATCTAAGAATTTTCTGATCTCGGGCAAATATGCACTTTTTTGCAATTATCACAATGAAACTAAAATCCTACCATTACCAACAAATAATTGTATATAGCATCCAATATTGCATACTTTACAACAAGAGATAAAAAAAAAGTTTTTCCATTTAATTTAAGTCACAGCATTTTCCACTTTAATTGATACATTAAAAATATTATTAATATATTTCAATAATAGAATACATTGAAGCATTTATACCAAATTTTTGATGAGTTTTGAATTTCCAGAACTTTGGTTAAAATTCAGAAATGCTTCTCCCCTTACACGACAATTAAGTTTCCTGTTAAAAATGTAATATATTATTTATTCTAAAGAGAAAATCAGTTTATATAACACCAGTGACAAACATGAATTTATTTAGATGATCAAACTAAGTAACAACTATGAAGTTACTATATATAGTAGATCATTTGTGTGTGTGTGACAATATAAAATTCTTACTTCTGTGTTTTTGGAACTCTGATCAAGAGGGTTTTTGACATTGAGACTGTTCATTATCTTTTTGGTACATTTCCTCAAATAAGTTATCACTTGTTCAGGCTCAATGTTCAGCTCCACAGCTGTCTCATCATCTGCCCTGCCCTGCAGGCCAAAACACATCAGCACAGACTAAAAAAATAATAATTGAATAATTGCATATATAGATGAATAAAAATAGTTCTCTGAAAAATTTGCAAACATGTCTTTATTAAACAAGAAATTTCCCAAAATTCAATGAAATAAAACCAGAATATATTCATTTGCATAAATTCTGTTTTTAAATTTCAGTTCCTTATCCTATTATCACATTTCATTTTAATTGTGAGTGACCAAGACACCCACGCACTACGTATTACACTTAATAGCTTGAAGATTCTAATTACAATTCGATAAAACCGGTATCACTCTTAAATGTTCAAAGGGAATTAAAATCATGTTATTATTAAATTAATTAATTAACTTCTAAAATATAATTTTTATTTCATGGAATTTATTTTTTTACATATCTATTTTTTTTTATTTTAAAATTAACTTAAATTTCATATTTTGCAAAATTGTGCTTGCAAGTTTCTGAATTATGGATTTTTTAAAAAATGGATCCACTATGTTAGTGTCTTAACTATTTGACAAAAATTTACTGCATATTTTTTAAAACTTTTTATGCTGAGAAAAGAGTCTTCCCTCCCCATCCACTAATTTTAAAAACTCAAACTGAGAAAAAGTAATGTTATTATGAAAAATACCTTGTCATAAAACTAAGAAATATAAAATTTTCTGTAATTCCTTTCTATAGTTCAAGAATTATTCAATTCCAAAATTATGATAAGAATTATTGTGATGTCATAGGGGATTATATCAATTTGTGAAATTTGATTATCAGCCAACTCATCACTCATTATTAAAAAATGTCACAATTTTGCAAATTGTTTGCTTAGAAGTAATCTAGTACACAGCTCCTTAATAGATGAATAACTCTGAGTAAATTATAGTTTCTAATGAAATTTAGAATAAATGCTACTTAAACCATTCTTTACCAGATTCTGAAAATAAAAATCTACAATAGATTTTTTTTTTACTTCAGAAGTTAATTAACTACACAAATAATTAAGTCAATTGATTAAACTATTAAAACCATTAGTTCTTTTTGAGCCATCAACATCAAAAGAGCAATTTTGTCAGATAAAATGAAAATTTCAAAAGTTACTAAGTGTTGTCCCTTTTTTAAATCACACAACAGCTACAGATGCCATGTTACTTATGTTTTCAGTTAAAGCAATATCCTTTTGTTTAAGCATTAAGTAGCAAATGCTACGTGAATCAATAACAATTAAAAGGGTATTTATCATAACTCAAATAGGAAAGAAGTGAAACAAGACACATCCTTTGTAAAAATGATTTGGTTTCCTTTGAATAAGTTCACCCAAGAATTACATGAATTACTGGTGACTGATCTTTTAATTTTGAACGCCAGTCAAGAGACAATGATAAAACATCATTCTCTTAATTTTATCACCAATTCTCCGAAGACACACTTAAATCTTATGCACAACAGCTTCTATTAATCAATGCAAATGTATTTAGTGGAACAGGGTTTATAATAATGCACATAACACAGGCTAGGAATAAAAAACTAGCAAGCAATATCAGAGTAATTGATTGGATGCTGTAACAAGGCTTGATTTTTTTAAAGAGTAATTAAATCTCCGTTATAAAATCTAACAAACTGAAAACTTCACGCTCAATAAAATAGCTGAAAAAGTAATACATAAGTCAAATTAGTCCCTATTAAAAAATGCTTCATTGTTAATTAGGTTGACCTCTTATATTTTTTCTTTTCTGTTGTCTTTACAAAATAGAAAATTTATTGTCACAAAGATACTTAGGGGTTGTATATTCTTGTACAACATTGTTATTTAAACATTCTAATATTTATATTATTAAAAATCAACTTTTGGAAACAACAGTATGTGAAAAGAAAAAGTGTCTTTATTTAATTCATTAGAATAAAAAGCACATATAAACAATCTCAAAGGCATTATGAGCACCTGAAATTCAAATGACACAAGTACCTCACAATTTTTATATTTTAAATTAATTCATACAGTAATAGCTGTCTTACTTCTTCAATGAAGTTGAAAGAAAGGCCTTTGAAATATCCTAGGAAATAGAGTTTTGAAATAGTAGGTAACAAATCCAAAATCATTAGATGATCCGCATTATTGTAACAAAAAGCATTGATTCTCTGTAAACTGCGTTGTGACAGTTGAAACTGTAGTGCTCCTGATGTCAGGACTGCAAGTAGTACAGAAAAATAAGTAAAAAATTATTATTTAACCAATATACATTACAAAATGGTTTTAAAGGAAAATGTTTGAAAACATTTTCAATCAGAAGTAAATTTAATGTTCTGCAAAGATATTTTAATTATAACTCAATCCATCATCTATACATATAATCATCATCTATACATATATGGGAAATATAATCATGTTCCTCTAAGAAAAGAAAATAAGAAAGCAATAACTATTTTCATAATTTAACTCCTAGCAATGTCAAAATTATTTGGTGCATCTACAACTCCAAATTTACCACAAAGATAACAATCCAAAACAGGTGGCCAGCAAATTATTTCCAAAATTCATTTAATTTCATCCTATTTAGAGGTAATGGTAAGCATATTGATATAGCAATATATTAGCAGTGGGATCAAGATTTTTAATTTCCAGCGAAGACAATTAGATTAAGAAGTCTTCACATTCACGGCGGTGTGGATATGGAGTAGGGTACAAACATGTAGTTAGAAAATGTTTTAAAATAATACCCAATTTCGGTAAGTTTTTCTCTCTCTCACAATCTGAATATTTTAATGAGAGAAGTATATCCATTTTCAAAAAATTATCTTTTTAAGATGGAGCTGATTAAAAATTTAGAATTTATACATGTAGTTAATAATCACAAATTGACTGAATCTGGCATGAAACAGATTAAATTGTTTCTAAAGTTTGTAATTCTACCAATATATTACAAACAATACCCACTCACAAATGAGAAAATGTAAAGGTCTTACTCTTATATTGTCCAATATTTTTAGCTAACACGAATGTATCACAACTAAAAGTCATTAATAATCATATTTTTTTACAGTCCATGTTACTGACAATATATTAAAAAAGAGAATTTAAATGAGCACTAAGATGATATGTACAAATATGGGTACACCTCTGTTAAAACTCGCTTATCACCTTTTTTTTTTTTTAGTTAGGCTTACTTCAATTTCTCATTGACAATTTTTCTGATTTCTTCATAAGTTAGGTAACTTGGTAGAAAAGATTAAGTCACAAAAAGTTCTGGATAAATAGTGTCTAGCCAAAAGTATTGAGCCAAAGACATTATGAAAGAAATCAGCAAAATGTATCATTTTAGCACTGAAAATGTGTGGTTAAGGTTTTAATGAACAAATATGGATTTTGAATTTTATATCTTATTTTTTTTTCTCATTAGGAAAACATATTAGGAATGATTAATTTGATTTTATTGGATTAATCATTAACATTCTTCACAGTAATGCAAAAAAGGGAATTCTGAGGAAACAGTACAACTCTTTTTGAATTTTGGTTTCATTACTAATGAGGAAACATAAAATGCTTTTTGAACTGTATTCTTATCATAATTTCAGCAACTTTTAACTGTAGCAAAGCATACTTTCATCCAGTGGCATACCAGCAGGGAAGCCTCCCTCCCCCAAAACTTGTTATGGAAATTGAAATATTTAAGTATCATTCTTTTATTATATTATAAAAGTTCTGAACTTTAAGAAAAAGAGAGAGAGGGAGAGAGACTTCCTCCTCCCTCATGCTTACATTTTTATCTTCAATAAGAGGGGGGGGGGAAAGATTCCACCTAAACCAATTTCTGAGAAAAGAATAGAAAATACTTTATTGCCCCCAAAATGTTCCTCTGGAATTCAAGCAAATGTTTTTCTATTATAGTGGATGAAATCATATATGTTGCTTTGATAAAGTCTCAATGTAAAATAATGGTAGAAAGTTAGGACAACAAACCCTTAGATGCTGGAACATTTTTACAGTTCATTGTCAATAATTTCAAAGTGTGGAGAACATCTAGCAAATACAATTTTGAAAACTTTAAGATCCTTAGGTTTAGATCTAAGATATTTTTTATCCCAAGCTTTTGATGGTATTTTTATTATGCCTGGAGCATTCAATGGTGAGAAAAGAAATTCCCATTAGCATTATATGTACATTGCACTTTTCATTATTTAAATTTGGCAATTTCAGGGACATGCCAAATTAAAGAGATTCGTAATTTCATCAGAATAATTGGAAAAATGTTATTTGTTCATGAAAACTCTTGAAAAAAATAGTGTTTTGCAGGATAGTATATTAGAACTATGTATTTCTTCCAGGAAAGAGAACAAGGAAAAAAAAAAAAAAAACTACCTCCCACACATTAGATAGAGTGACATGAATCTACAAGTATCATGGTGATGAAGTAATTGTTCCAGCCTTTGTTTCATGATCTTTGGTTAGTTGGAAATCGGCATGATAAGAATTCGCCTACTGGAACCCAATTTTTTTAAATTCATTGAGAAGTTCCTATTTTGTCATTACTTTATTTTTAATAGAAGAAATACCTTCATTAACTTTGTCTTTATCTACGATTCTGCAATCTAAGGAGGATTACTACAGTCCAACCAATTTTTAAACTCTAGAGACATATTTTATCAAATTTTTCTCTGCAATAACAAGTTTGTGTTTGAAGCTATTCAATATTTACCTTTTTGTTGTCTCAAATGAGGGTATTTAAAGACAGTTAGAGCTACAGAAGGAGGCAGATGTTTGAATGATGACATCAGAAGGGCAGTGAATCTTTCAAGGAAATCTGAGTAATAGTCAGGTAGCCATTTTGAAGTTTCACGATTAAGACACTTTACCATAATACAAGTATTTTCCCCTGTAATTTCATTCTGAAACACACCATATGCATACAGTATGTCAGTTAATACTGAGTAAAACAAGAACTTACAAATATGAATGTGATATTTTTACATTTGCTTTATTTAACAATGATAAGTAATAAAAACGGAAAATTATCCTTATTAAGGAATTATTTTCTGTCAAGAATTATTCAATAATAATAATGTTTGGCATAAACACTAAATGTGTTCAAATAATATGAAAACTGTTATGCTTGTTTAAACAAACATTTAAAAAAAAATTACAAATTACAGCTATTAATATTCCCAGAACAAAAAAAAAAAAAAAAAAAGCTAAGAAAACCTTTAAAAAAAGCCAAAATAAAAAATGATATAAAAGAATATGTGTGAGGGGATTATTTTATAAATAAAGGTAATTAAATAAGTTATTTACAAGGGAATTACTTCAGATTACTTTTGTAGAAATTCATTCGAATATCAAATATGAAAAATGTAGCAAAAAATAGAAGCTTCTACTTAAAAACAGTACATCTGCATTGCAGTGTCACAAAAGAAAAAAAAACCCACCTTTAATTAAATGCATCATTTTCATTTCAACTGGGCGAAAATTGTATAATGAATTACTCAAATAGAACTTAATTACAGTATCAATATATTAATTAATGAATTCAGTTCCTAAAAGCAGTTTCATCATAGCAGATGCCCTCTGTCTTGTGTAATAGATTCCTCATAATCAGAGTAAATTTCAAGTAGTATAAAATTTTGCTCAAAAGTTTCCGATTTGTTATTTTAAACATTTTTTATACATTGATGAGGCATTATTTTTCAATTTTAAATACACACAAACACATTACAATACTTTTACAGATCAAAAATTTGTACAAAGAAATTTAGGGTATGGTTCCCTTTACGCCAAACAAATTTGAATAAATCCTATTTGGACCGATTCAGAGTTGGAAGGGAAATCTGACTAAGTGATTCACCCCTCAAATACCCCTAGACTTAGTTCCTGCAATCACACCAGTCAAATCCAGATCAATCTGGCTTGATTCAAGTTCCTACATGATTCGGCTAGTCAGAATTTCTCTCCTGAGTCATGAATCAACAACCATATGCTGTGATAGGTGTGGAACTTTTAATTTACATTTTTTTTTATCGTTTAACTTTATTTAATTTAAGGATCATACAACCTTAACCCTCAGAAAAGTTTGATTCACTGAAAAAACAAATTCCATGAAAATCTCAGTTATTTCATGAAATATGATTAAAAATATGCATTCTATTTAAATATAAACCAAAATAAAATCTTTTAAGTTCATTTTCTGAAAATGAGATTTTTATCACTTTAAGCAACATGTCTTAAAAATCTCAATTCCAGACAATCTCAATAAAATTGTATTCAATTATATTACACTATTTTACATAATTGAAAATAAATTTTTTAAAATTGTTATTATAATAGGACTTAAAAAACTGTGAAATAGCATTAAATGTTACACATTTTTAGTTTCAAACCCCGACTTGATTATTTTCTTAAGCATTTGTTTGTATTGTGAAAACAAAATGTTCTAAAGCAAAAACCTTTTTAGGATTTTTGGTTAATCAATATACATAAAAATGTGAAAAAAGTTTTCATTACTAAGCAAAATTCCAAAATTAATTAACCAAAGTAAAAACTATAAATTATCAAATACAAAAAAAAAAAAAAAAAAAAAAAAAAAAAATTTAATTGAATTTTATTTATTTATTTCCCGAATCTACAACCTGTTTTCTTCTTTTTTTTGCTTGTGTTGTTTTCTACAAAACAACATAATGTCAATTCAAAACTGTCTGCTGATTTGAAAGCTCTGAAGGATTAGTGTAATACTAATAATAAGAGGTAAACTTAAATAAATCATACTGCCTGACATTTTCATTTATGCACCAACCTTTGGATCTTCAACTTCAGTATAAGAGCACTCAAATCTCCACTTGTAATAATTTTAAGAATCTGGAAATGATGTTGGATTGCACACTAAAGTGGAAGCAAGCCCCATGTGGAGGACATTACCAACCGTGCCATGAAGATTCTAAGTGCCTTAAAAAGCCCTGCTGTGGCAAAGGAGGGATTGTACTAGAACAATCCTACTTCAAACCTACCACGACTTTATTTGCCCTCTTTTGATTTATTGCTGTGAACCACTTGTTGTGGCTGGGAAAAATGTACTCGAACCTCTGGAAAGGGTCCAAAATCAGGCCCTACGTGTTGGTACTGGGGCTGTAAAGATCACCCCCATATATATGACATGCTTTTGTTGACTGGTGATAGCCCACTTAGAACTGTGATTTAACAGAAGGCCAATATTCTCTGGGAACAGATCCTGAGAGTACCTGGATGTTTTTCACTTTGGAACAAGATCAGTTGGGACTTGACCAGAATTCTAAAGACCTAAATCGCCTTCCTTCAGGGAGTCCTTCAGTTAAAAACACTTGGCTTAATTTTTGAACCAGAACTCCTTGTTCCACCACAAAACCCAATAAAATTGACAGCCACCCAAATTAATCTTGACCTGTGTCAAAGGGTTACTAAAAGTAACACAGAGATTCTTTTATTTCAAGAGCCTAGGCACTTGAAGTATTGCACACCTACCACCCCGAGCCTGAGTGGCTTCGGATTTTAACTGATGGGTCTCTCCTGGACATTGGCTCTAATGCAGATGCCAGAGTTTTCTCCAAAATATTTTCTTTCTACATTCCTGTGGGGAGAGGTACTGCATTTGACAGAGAAATTGCTGCGATTCGCACAGCCCTATCTCAGTTACACTGCCACCAGGATAAGTTTGCAAAAGCTGTTGTCCTCTTCGATTCAAAGGCTGCACTTCTAGCCATCATATCTGATAAACATACCCTAATGCAGGACACTTTGGACTGTCATCATTACCTCGAGAACCTGGCTTCTATTGAGAAAACTATTGTCTTCCAGTGGGGTCCCAGGTAATGAGACAGCAGACTATCTGGCTAAAAGGGGTGCTTTGATTAAGCAGAATGTTTCTAGTCCTTTGCCTCTCTATACAATTAAAAACCTTGTTAAAAAATCTATAAAAACTCATGCTCAGGAGGACCTTTCCAATCGTCTATTTTACAAGGCTTGGAAGAATGTTGTTTCCAATTTGAGTAATGGCCCAAGACATAGAGCGGTCGATGAATTCTGCCTAGCCTCTGGACATGATTGCTTACAAAAACATCTTTACAGATTCAAAATTGCTTCTTCACCGTCTTGCACTCTGTGCAGCTCTAGTGAGGATATGGACTCTGCTCATCTGCCCTGTGTTTCAAAAGTCTTTTCTTTCTGAACTTTACTGGGAGGCTAAAGACATGTTGGATTAAAAAACTTTGTTGCAGCATTTCTTGTTCCTATTTTGTGTTTTGTTCCCTTGTAATTGTTTTTTCTTTCTTTCTTTTTGCTGTAACCTGTTTATAATCTGCCATTAGAAATAAATAAATAAAAATATATAGTGTTTATTATAACAACATCCATACTGGAAGCTTGAAAGCAACTTAAAAGAAGAAAAGTTGATTCAGATTGAATTGGCTGGTGTGAAGACAAGTCCATACAATTCCAATTTATTGAGTTTCATTTGATGTAAAGGGAGCAAAAGTTTATCAGAATATATATTTGAAATTAATAGTAAGATTTGAAAGAATTCACTACTCATAGCTGTTAATTAAATATATTAACCCTTTGATGGTTATGAATGAGCTTACTTCACATTTTAATAGCGCAACATAATGAACACAGACGAGCACTACTTGAATTAAAAAGTAAAAGTGAATAATTATGATAAGTTTTATGTTAATATATATGATGAATAATTACATGTTCTAAAGTGTATCACACAAAGAGTTTTAAGTAAATATAGCAATTAAATGTTTCATTAAGTTTAAAATTGAGTTTATTTATTTAAATATTTAATGTTTTACAAACTAATATTAAAAATATTTAACATTTACTGTATTGCTTAAAAGTGTCAGTTATAATTGCAAGTATTATATTTATATAATGCAAATAATTCTTTAAAGACTATCTTTTAAAAGTGAGCCAGTTAACTTTAGCACCATCAGAAAAAGGGGTCATTTTCAGAAACAATTCAAGGGAAAACAGCTACACTTTCAGTGACTGTTTGATCATAGCAATGCAAGTAATTAGAGAAAGCGAAAACTGTCGATTCTCCTCGTGGTCAAAGAGTTAATTGAATGACTAATACATAATTAAGTTTAGCTGTGGTGAAAATAACAAATGTTTTTAAGAGTGCCCCCTTCTTTCTTTTTTAAATAATTTATAAAAAAATAAGAAAATTTAAACGAAAACTTACTGCTGTTTGTCTCATGTACAGTGGGGTGAATCCATTTTTTTTCCAGAACCTATAAATATTTAAAAAAAAAAAAAAATTCTGTAAACAAAATTTATTTGTAAAATTAGACCATATAATACTTGTATATAATAACTACTCATAAATCCCATTACAGACTTTTTTTTAAAAAATTTAAATTTTTTTTTATTAACTTTGAAATTTTTGAATTTGCAGCTCTTAATTCTTCAGTTTTATCAGGATTTTTCTTTTAATATTTAGAAAAGGGTAATCACAATTCTATCATGAACTCTAGCAATGAAACAGTCACAGTTCTTCATAAAAATTTCCCCAAGCATCCACTTCTTTGGGAGTATTCTTTTTTTTAATTATGTAAATAGATTTTCAGTGTTCTCTATAAATGTTGATAGGCATCTCATCCCCCCCTTTTTTTGACTTTTATAAAATGTTGTACATACATACATACCTCTCTAAGGAAACTCACCATTTTACAATAGTTAATCACTTATACCACCAATAAATAAATCTGAATACAGTCAGGAACAGAACAATGGAACCCTCAAACCAGGTTCCTTTCTAAATGAATACTCTCTCTTATTACAGTCTTTAGCATTATATACCATTGCTTGTTCATTTTAAAGTATAATGATATATTATGTCTCAACATTTTTTCATTGCCAGGATACCAAAGCTTTGTAAATACTCTACTGCTTCCTGTGTAGTAGAAGTAGGCAGGAAAATTATTTATGATTTTTTTCCCAAAATGTGAAGTGAAAAATCCAGAAATAGACATTAATGATAAAACAGGGTTACATAAAACCAAGTGGCAGATAGCTAAATAAGACATTTTATACTGTCATGTCCCAAAAGTCCTGTTTTGGTGACATATCACATTGTTTGGAGACATTTTCTGATTTGGTTGATGAGATTTTTACACAAGTATCAAGAAATTTTCTGTATCAGTCTTTTTCTGTACATGTGTAAAATGTTGTTGACCATTTTTGCCAAACCAGAAACTGGTTGACAATCAATGACTAGATTTAAAAAAAAAAAAAAATGGAGTAAGTTTGAGTGGAATTGTGTCAGCAATCAGAATTAATAAGAGTTTTTATTTTCTTCTAGATGAGCCCCAGCCAGAAAATTTACAGCTTTCATCACTGGATTACAAAGGTCACTTTTTTCCCAGACAAATAATATGCAATAGAAAGAGAAAATCAATGTTTTTTGAAATTAAACAATGTCAATTAAAATCCAGCTTTTGCTATGGGTAGTCTATCAAACCGAAATTTGTATCTAATTTTACTACTACATCCTTTCAGAATTGGTATTTGAAAAAGCATGTAATAATAGCAATGATTGAAAGACAAGATTAAATTTATTAAGTTTTCCATAATATGTATTTTTAGCTAAATGAAAGAATGTAAATTTATAAAAGACATAAAAAAAAATCACTACACTGACTATTTAAATACACCATGTAATTTGAAGAATTTATCCACAAAATGATTCCATTACTGAATTTGAAATAACTTGTGTTATTAATGGGACAGATAAAGAAAACATTTTGCTCCAACATTTATTGTAAGTTTTAAGTAAAAAGGCATGTACTTGAATAATTCTAGAGTAAGTCCATAGGAGACACCAATGTAATCTAAAGGTTCCTGATGCAAGTCCTGCAGTTCTAAAAGTAGAGAGGGATTCAAAGAATTCGATGACTTGCTTTCCACTGAAAATCTACCACTATAAAACTGGCATAAAAGCTGAAGAGCATGTGAACCATATCCCATCTAGAAAAATGAAAAGTTCAATTAACATGGGATTATGTAAATATATCTGCAGGAATAAACTAACCAACAACAAACTTTAATTTTCATTTGTAATAATATATAAAAATATATATTCATGAAACTTTTGTACAAAGTTCAATTCAAATGTCTTTCTTTTAAGAAATAAAATTTCATAAGCATGAATGTTGAAATGCTATGGCCAGTACATTTACACAAATCTTGCAAATAACTAACATGAATCTTGTAAATGGTAATTCTTAAGCTCCTTTCTTCAGAATACCTTTGGCCAATAACTGAAAAATAGCACACCACTTAAGTAAGAATTTTCAAGCTGATGATTTTTGATAAGTACACATTTATTTAACAACTTACTAAGTGGATAAAGAGATGTATGAGTATTTATCAAAAATGCTTGTTGTCAATGTTATTGATTGTTTCATTGAATATTGCTTTTGTTTCACTGATGATTAAATGTGATGGTGGTGTTTAATAGTGCAAAAGCCAGATGCGGCTACGTTGCGCCAAAGAAAATGCAAATGTAGTCTAGACGTTTGGAAAGAAAAAGGAAAAAATTGTTTAACATGAAGGAGGGTCGAAAATAGAAAGGGATCACTAAGGAATTCTGGGGGCATGTCACCCGTGTTTACCAAAGACAGTAAGCCCATAGAAAAGAAAATATCACTGGTTTCTCAGGTTGTGATACGCCCTAAGGGGGTTTTACTGCTGAAGCAACTTCTCAGGAGCTTATCTTCTTTATGTAAGTGAGTGATTTACAACAATTATTAGATGTGCCATGCTGATCATTCCTTTTCTTCTATTTTGCGTTTTATGCTTCCTGATAGTAAAAAGCTTTAAAACTTTTTTAATTTAATACTCGGTTTTCTACAAATTTTTTTTTTTTTAAATCTCCGAGTTCCTTTTGAGGATTTATTTCATCATCAAAATGCTGTGACGAGAAACAATAAAATAGTTAAACAGTAGCTTGAATCTTCATTTATTTTATGGACAAAAAAGCTACTCCGCAATTCAGCAAATAAGAACAAAATAAAAATGCAAGACAATTATTCTAAGATGTATATTGCAATAAAAAATAGTAAAATAATGAAAAATACAACAGAAAAAGTACATTTAAATGTAATTACCTAATATGTTTTTCAGCAAGCGGCTTGTGTCAAAGCCACTCAAAGCATCTTTTTTTTTTTTTGAGTAAAAGGCAAATTAAAAAGATTTTTCCTAACCCTAATTCAAATGTCATTTGCATCTTTAATTTATTAAATAATTTTTGCCATTTTGAGAATCAAAATTATGTATTTTAAATGAGCAAAATTATGATATTCTATTAAAAAAAGTATTAAGTCTAGATTAAAAAGTTCCATTAAATTTATACAAATCAATAAAATGTACAACTTTTTCAATTAGTTTTCCAAATATTTTTTTTTATTTCCCAATAAAGTATTTATTTTAAACATATTTAAACCAACTGAAACAAAACAAAAGATACCATGAAATGTCTTTAATTTTCATAATAGTAATTAAATACTGAAATTAATTTTTTAAAAAATTCATGAAGAAACTATTACAGATGAGCAATTTGTAACTAAGTTTTAATTTATAAGTAACCAGAAAAGGTGTGTTTTTATTTTTTTGGGAAAAAAGGCAAATTTAAAATAAAGAACTTATTATGAAAATCATTTTTGATTTATTGTACAAAGAAAAAAATCCCTTAATTAATGGGTACATTTTCCTTATCTACAGTAATAATATATAAAGTACTTTAATTTAGTTTTAAGCAAAGCGTTTGTATTTTTTTTATGTCTCAAACATCAGTCAATCAGAAATTATCCATTGCTCACACCTCTATAGCTTACCTATTAGCAGTATTTACATTAATAAGCATCCTTGAAAAGTGAAATTTTTTTTTTTGCGCCACCCCACTTTTTATTTTTCAATAGATATAATAATAGTCATGTTTTAAATAATGAAAATTTATTTATGCAGTATTCATTCAAATCAAAGCCACACTTTCCCCCCAATGTTAATGCTACAGAAAATCGAGTGCAGCTTAGAATCAAAGGTGGAAAAATTGAGTTTCCACCCCTTTCAAATGGAAAAATGGAGCAGTCTATTCTAGCACCTGCATCAATGACTCATCATATTATCTTCAGTATTCAGTTCATCCTGAACTTCGTTGTTTGCATTTATTGAGGAACTTTTTTGTATACACTTTTTTTAATTATCTAAATATCAAAGATACCGGTAATAGTATCAAGATGAGTTCACTACGATGCAAAGATGAAAAGGAAGGCCATTTTATATGCAGAAGAAAACAGAAAGAAAGCAGCATCCATAAAATTTTATATGGATGAAAGAAATATGTGTTGATGGTGTAAACAACATGTGATTTTTCCATGTAATTCTTCAACAAAATCTTTCACTGGACCAAAAAAAGGAAAATAGACTGAAGTGGATGATAATGTTGCTCAATTTGTATGTGATGCTTTATCTAAAGCATTCCCAGTTACAATACAAATGCTGCAATGCAAGGCAGAACAAGCCATTCCTAAATTTAGAATTGAGAATTTTAAAGTATCAAGAGGCTGGTGTGAACAATTTAAGAGAAGGGAAGAATTTTCTTTGAGATGGAAAACTTCAATCTGCTGAAAACTTCCTGCAGATTTCAAAGATAAACTCAGGCAGATTCAACGCCACATCATTGATTTCCGGACAAGATATGCATATGAATTCAAGAACATTAGAAAAGGGAATGAATCCCCCTGTACTTTGATATGCCACAGAATTATACTGTAAAATCAAAGGATGAGAGGTGAAAATCTTGATTACAGGATACACTGTACACCATAGCAGATGGCCATAAATTACCTCCATATTTGATTCTTATCAGGAAATTAGTGACCCCAAACAAAATTTATAAAAAGACATAATTGTATGAGCTAAGAAAGACGGCCGGGTGACTGCCAAAATTATGGAAGACTGGACTAATTTCATAGTGGAAATAAAAGACCAGAAGCTCTTCGAAATCCTCGAAACATGCTAATCACAGATGTGTTTGAAGGTCATTTGATGGAATCTATGGAAAAAAAAAAAAAACTGAGACGAAACAATCGCAATTCAGTAATAATCTTGGACAGCATGACAAGCTACCTTCAGCTACTTGTATTTGGAAAACCACCTATTAACTAATTAATACTAACTATTAAATCAAATAGGCAAGTGCTTCAAAAATTGCAGAAAGGCTATTTATTGCCTAGGAAAAAGTTTTCAATGAGACCATAATACATTCTATTAAAAAAAATATTGCATAACAAATCCACTGGATGGCATGGAAGACGACACCATGTGGGAATAATTCGATATAAAAACCAACGTTTTTATATGGTGGCAAAGTTTATTAAAGAAAATTATTGAAATATTAGTTAAAACTGTTGGTTATTTTTAACTTTAAAATTTACTAAAAAAGAGATATTTGTGAGCGTATTAAAAAATTCATAATACTCATAAAATCAAAACATGCATTTGAAAATTTGTAAGTCATTCTATTAAAAAAAGAATGGGAACCGGAATTCAGAAAAAATTATTGTGATAAGACATGGCGCCAAATATTGGAATCTTTCTTTCTTGCCAATGATTACTGACTAAAAGTCAGCAACCCTTACTATTTCGGAGATAGTATCTCCCCATTGTGAGTACAAAAGGTTTACGATGCACCATGCGGTTTGGGGAGTGCCCGGTGCTCCCAGAGGGGGAAAGAAATTTTTTCCTCAATCCTAAAAGCGCCGAGAGGAAAGAATATTTTGACTTATTAAAATTATTGAAATATTAGTTAAAACTTCTCGCAAACGTCTAAATATTGCATTGTTAGGCCAGTACGAACGATTCCCAAAATTTCAAAGCTCTAGCTAGATGGGAAGTTGGTTAAATTAACGATCGAAAATTTGATGGCACACACACACACACCAAGTGAAATTCAGAAAAACATTGTAAAATAATAATGCCGGCACCAGTTCTGAAGTCAGTTGGGGCAATAGGAGAGATGAATCATTTCCAGAACATAATACTGATGGTTAGAGCAATTACAGATTCATGTATGTATTCAAAAGTTTTTAATATTTGTAAAATAAATAAATTTACTTCTAATTAGCTCTCATTTAATTTTTATAAAAATTCGTAAGTATCTGATATAAAAATAACTTTTACACTATTTTCTATTTTTTTGCAAAAACGTGTTGAGAATTTGGGGTGTGGCTTAAATTCGAATAAATAAATATACATATATATATATGTTGAAATCTACAATAAACAGAATAATAACAAGGTTTAGCATAATAGAAAAATAGTAAGATTAATTGTAGAATACAAGTGCATGCAATTTTATTGTTATTCTTTTTAATCATTTTCGAATGAATAAAAAAAAAAATAAAAAATTTATTAACAAATTTTGTCGCCTCCCCAGGCAATAGGTCAGAAATCGCTGCTCTAGATGATTCGTCGAAAGGTGGATTATATGTTCCACACATATTAGAATATAGTAAATACTTATGCAAATGAATTTGATCCAGAAATTTTTTAAGTGCTTTTCACAGATAAGTTTTGAAAATAAAAGCTCACTTTTAATTGAAAGAGTCAAAATTTACTTTTAAGCTGTGATTTTTTTTTTTGTTTTGTTTTAAAAATAACTCATAATATATTTAGAAGTTTTTATATACTTGACATACCAGAATATCTACATTAAACTACTTAGGAAACATTTAGCATTAATCCCTCAAAATCTTCACGGATGGCAGCAAAAATGAGGATAACCTAAGTAGTAGAAGTATCTAAGAGGTATCTTTGTGAAAACATCTGCCATTAATATCTGAAACACTGACCACTGCTCTGTTTTTTTTTTATCTGAACGAATCGCAATTGAAGAGGGTCTTAAGGCCACAGCCTATCAAGATATCTGGATTTTGACCGATAATCACAGCTCCATCCAACACTTTTAGAACTGGTTGCATATAATGGTGCCATAGCATCTGCCTCTGACTTTACTTCAAAAACTTTCATACTGCCATGATGTATAGCTTCAATAGATTCCCTTTCATATTGGTATTGTCAGTGGTAGATACATTAGCTAAGGAGGGTACACCACCTTAACTTTTCTGGAGACTTGCTGAAGAATTAAATCTACTATGGACCATTATTGGCATTCTCTTCTGATGCATGACTGGTACTATGACAAGCAGATTGGTAGAGCCACCTTTTTTGAAGGTGGTCGGGCCCAGCAGATTGTAAAATCCAGATTTCTGAGTGGTACTTGAAGTGCTTGAAATTTGACAAGGGGAATAAGATCTCCATGTGTAAAAATTGTAACTCTAACCAGTCCTCTCCAGAACATCTTTTTGTCTGGGGCTTTTCATAGAGGACATGATTAAGCAGTCTCTTCGTGTCTTTTATTTTTTTTAGTGTTTTTGGTCACATGGACTAGGTCCAGCCAACGGGCTAGACCAGATTAGAAACAACACAACAGAAGTTTTTAGACTTGAACAGTATTTTCTTATTTGAAAAAATTTGAAAGGCAAGAGAGTATTGCTATAACAATGAAAATTTGTTTAGTTTTTGATCGTGTGTACATGCTTTTGTTACTTCTATTTCATTTTTTTCTTCTTCCCCAATAACGAATTTTACACCCCTTTCTTTCCCACCTAGCGAGGTAAGTCCTTGAAGAACTGTTACTAAAATCCTGACTAAGAGATAAAAAGCATAAAAAGATTTAAGAAGATACAAAGGTGACTTTTTTAATTCTTAAGTTCTTAAAATTAAAAAAATATATCTAAAATAACTCTAGAGTTAAAAAATATGTCAAACAAATATTTTCTTAATCAGCATTTATTTTCAAGGCAGCATAATCTATATGAAGTAAATAACATCATATAGTTATAAAATTTATTAGGTAATTAAAACAGCAATACTTACACTTTGATAATTAGGATGCGTGGCAATCCTAATAATTCGGGCTCCAGATAAAGATGTAAAATTATAATCTTGGAACTGAAGGAAAAAAAATTATGAAATTAAAACCAAAATGAATGTAAAACATGTATCAGGATTTTATTGATGTAAACACATCTGTAACTGAAATTCTCTTTCATAAGTATAAATTGTCTGCACTAATTGTTCAAAATATTATTGAAATGTTGAAAGCAACAATTTGGAGACACTATGAGCATGTAAAGGGGACATTAACAAAACAATATTGGTATTATTAAGCAAGAAATTGAGTCCAACCATTTGCCTGATTGACAACTAAAATATAAAGATGTAAAAATTCCAGATTCATTCCTAATTCCCCTAAAGCATCACATTGGAAACATGCAATAGAGGAAGAAAAGAATCCAATATCGAGAAATGTGGACTTAGGTTGAAATACCTGTGAATGTAAAACTTTTAGGAAGCAGATGGGCATTTTCTTTACAGGATGAAATAGTTCATTTTAAAGTTAGTCTTGCAGCTCAAGGTTTCCGCCTAGAAAAAGGCTTTCAACACAACCAGATTTTTAGTTCTATGGTAAATTTTTCTCTATTTTGGTTAGAAGAATGAACTGGCATGTGCAGAGGGATATTCGATGCATATGTTTATAAACTTCGATATTGGAAACCATCCATACGAGACAGCCACTCAGGTTTGCTAATACTAATGAACCGAATCACGCCTGTTTATTGAAGAAAGCAACATCAAAGTAGGCATGAATGGTTTAGTGAGCTTCATAAAGTATTGGAACATTTAAATTTCAGGAAGCTAGAGCGGATGAACTGTGAGTATTGTTTTGATAGGTAAGTTATTTAATTACTGTATACTGATGATGTTTTATTTGTAAGGGAAAGAGATAAAATTTATCAATTAATAGAAGTTTTAAAACAAAATTTTGATATTAAAAGTATGAGGAAAAAAACTGTTAAATCATTATCGATAAATATTTTGAACAGAATAAAGATAAGTTTTATATTAATCAAACTGATCACATTGAAAAAGTATGAGATCAATTTAAGAAATATAGACCTGCAATTGGTTCACTACCCATTTCAAAAGGTATCATATTGTCAAAAATAGACTGTCCACAAATTTATGAAGAAATTGCAGAAATGGAGAAATTACCTCACAGAAACTTGATCAGATGTTTATCATTTATAGAAAGCAGAATGTATCTAGACATTACTTACAAAGTGAACCTACTTTCATAATTTTAGAATTACCTTGGCAAAGCTCATTGTTGAGTTACCTTTTTTGGAAAAATTAAATCTTTCTGGTAGTGTCAATATTTCAATAGATTGTTTAAGTGATGCAGAATATGCGTCAAATAGGGATGTTCAGGTTTCGATTGGAGGATTTATAGTACTTTGTGATCAGGTGATTATTCCTTGGCGAACAACCAAACAACATAGTGTCGCCTTATCAACCATGGAGGCTGAGTATGTTGCTCCAATGCTAGTAAAGTTTATTTGGATTCTAAGGATAGTCAAGGAATGTAGAGAATTAGAAGTTTTTTTAAATGAGATTTTTGAATTTAACTTATTTTGCGATGATAAAGCAACAATAGATTTTTCACTTTTCCTATTGAAAATTTTCGCACTTAACACATTCATATTAGATATCCTTTTAAAGAAATAGAGTTAATGAAAAGTTATTTAATCTGAAGTACTTTTACTTTTCCAGTAACAGATTCTAGTTGGACTTAAAAAAAATTTAACCCCTCCTTTGTATTTGTAATCATTAGCTGCTAGTTAATGTGACATAAGTATAGAATTTGGTAAATAAAAATAACAAGTTCAATGGTTTTGGATATTGCAAATTTCCTAATTGTACCTTCTAGATTGAGAGGGAAATAAATCTATTACATCATATATCATTTTAAACATTTATTTCAATTATTTTAACTATCTTTAGGATTTAAATAATTAATTTGAATCAAGAATGATGGAAATGAACTAATTTATTTTCTCCATTATCAATCATCCTTTTTTGAGGATCTGTAAATGAATTACTTTTGAAAAGCACAATAGGTTTGCTAATTTAATGTAGAATTAATACAACTAATAAGATTATGAGTATCCAGAGTTTTCTGTACAACTAATTTCTTTTCAATACAAATTATTTGGATGCATGTGATAAATCACTTTTAAATTGTTATCAAATGTGTTTTATTGATTGCTAACAAAACTTATTACATGTGAGTTGTCTCAAATGTAGTATATTCTCAAAATGGAGAAAAAGATTCTTTTCCCCCAAATAAAACTGAAAGTTTAACAACTGCTTTTTGATTACATTTTATTTGATCTTTATACCTTTAATGATCACATGAATGTCCAATGGTTATGAATGAATGAGTAAACAGAAATCTTTATACACTTTACCTGCTGAGATAAAATCCAAGGTATGAGATCCCCTGATGTTCGACTTCCATGATTGTACTCAAATTGATGGTCCTCTGCACATATCTTACCTTCAAGGCACACCTGAAAATATAAAACAGATGATGTTCTTACAATTTTATTAAACTAATTTAATAACGTATAAATGTTTTTCTTAATTTAAAAACTTAAAATAAAGTGATACAATTTTTAATGTATGAGAAATTGTTCATAAAGGGCAAATTTTTTAATATTAAAATTTAACCTTTACAGTGTTATTATATGTATAAGTTCCTGCACAAACTATTTTTAAAATGTCTGAAGACTAATTTTTATCAATGGAACATTTCAACAGTAATATTTTCATCGTAATAATTTGGCGCTATTGTTACTTATAATCTACACAATAAAAGTACCTAAATATGGAACACTTTTTTGCAGAGAACCAAATAAAATTTAATGAATGGTGAAAATGACAAGTATAATTTTGCTTTTAAAACAACATTTATCTTAGATCTTTAGATAAATTAATATATATATATAATTTAATCATCAATATAAATTAAAATATTACATACATTATTTGAGAGTAAAATAAAAACCAATTGCACAAATTTTCATAAAAATTATGAGATTTATTTTCTGTCTGGTGATTTCTCGAGACTTTTAACTTGGCTCTTTTTTTAGCATGTTTCAGGAAGAAAGTATTCCATGTAATTTGATATTACTATGAACTGATATATAATTTTGATACTGCCACTGGACTCACTTAATTTCTCTGATTATTTTATTCATTTTTAAGCAAAATCTTTGAATATGTTAAAGAGCTGGATATACGAGTACACCATGTAAAATATATCCTTAGCCTTACTTTACATGCAAAGTTCAGACTGTACTTTATTAATATAAAAAAATATTCTCATTGACAGGTCAGAAAAACAAGCAGTCACTATAATTAGGCAATACAGGAAAAACATGCATTCGTTTGAGCGAACACAGTACATTGGCTAAAATAGTATAAAGATCTCTTGGCATTGTAGTCAGTGCTTCTATTCTCAAAATTTTTTCAGAAACAACTATTTGGGATGCAAAATGACAACTATAAATCGAACATTGACATATACTACATCCAATAAAGAAGATAATTAAATTTTACCTGAATGACACAAATAACATTTGGTAAGGTATTGGTAGTAACCTCTTGACATGGCAGCAAGCAAAATATATGGTGAGCTGAGGCCTCTGCTAGCATGAATAGGTCATTAGGAGAGTTCTTGTAGTGGGAAGCAACAAAGAGAGAGACTGCCTGTTGTAGAAATTTCTCAGAAAATTTATTATAGCTGAATAAAACATCTCTGTTCACATAGTATCTAGTGGGGTGGTTAAGATTCAAATGAACAAATGAGTTCTTAAAACATTCAGGCTCTCTCTATTATTTAATAATCCAGTCACATAAGAATATATTTAATAAAATGAATTTAAGAGCTAATTTTTCAAATGACTATGTTTCAGCCTACTGCATTTTATAAATGTTGCTGTTTAGCTACCAGATTAGTAGAAAAAGGCTGTTATTATCAGTTTGGAGGAATTCAAAGAACCAAAAATCCCTTTTAATTAATATTGAATTGGAGTAAAGCAATCAGCTGATGGTTTGGGGATTCTTCACAGTCAAAAGATAAGAACCAATTCCCAATTTGTAACTCATTTTTTAAAGAAGACATGTGAAGGTGGTAGCTCATTAGGTGTAGTGTACAGCAATATTACTTATTCAGCAGGAATCCATGATCATTGAACACCAATTCTGCATAAAACACCCTTTCACCATAATTATATTTAATTCTTTAGAGAGATACCACTAAATGAAAAGACTGGATTGGTTTTATTAACATCGCACTTGAAGCAACTGGGGCTTCTAGTGTGCTAGACAGGGCTGATGCACATTAAGTCTGCTATGGTTCAAAGTCCTTTCATTGATGTGGTGTGGAAGTTAGGAGAGGAGATGCCAGCTCAGGTGTCAACCTCATCACTTTATCAAGGTTTAAAATTACGAGGTCTGTCAGGCCGGTTTGTAACTCTAAGCCCTTCAGCTCGATCCCTTTGGGCATTCTGCCAATAGCCCTCGAGTTGCTTCTAGTGTGACCAACAACAACTCACCAAAGACCTTTTTTTAAATCATATTTTTATGGTTTAATCCAAAAGAATCCTAATTGTGACTGCATTGGAGACACGGACATTGCGTGTTATATGTTTGGTTTAGGTATCTAATGTCGGACTAGAAGCAACACAAGGGCTATTGGAGACAGATCTCATAATTTTGAACCTCTATCAATTATATTTGTTTTTTTAATGCAATACTGAAGAGAATTATTTAAAATAAAACTTGAGGCTTGCATATCCTTTCTTTCAGTGAAATCGCCATCTTGTTTCAAATTTGTCTTCCACAGCTGACACCATTTTTTTTCCGCTTCTGTAAGCATCAGGTTCAAAATACTTGCTTTTGGCGCCATCTTGGCGAGATTTCAAACTTTCGGTAACTAAGACTCTTCCCAAATTTTAAGAAGCAAAAATTCAAAGTACAAATTACACCTGTTTAAATCACAAATCGTTGTATAACTGTTACAGCTCAATTATGTATCTTGATAAAAATAGAAAATAGCTAATCCAAATTTAAACCCGATTTTACTTAATTTTTTAAAAAGAATCAGTCTGATGAATAAAATGTCTTTATTAAATGAAAGATTCTTTAATTCAGAAAGAATTTAAATAAACTTTAACAATGCACATTTATTTTTCGGACGGCTTAGTATAATTACTGTTATATCGCGGTTATCTCAAATGGTAATGTTTTGGAATTACGTATGAAGCATAACCTACTTATGGCTCTCGCGCCATTGAAACCTACAATTACTAACTCACTTGGAATTACGTGTTGCCAATATGACGTCATCCCCCGCATCTGGCAATGGAGAATTCGCATTCGATGGTATTTTTTAGTTATGTCATATGAAGTTATTTTTTTCATTGGATGACGATTCTTAACTGTCAGGTTGCCGGTGTCGAATGCAGATTCCAGATATATATATAATGAGACCTTGGCAGTGTTTGATGAGACCATCACTATGATTGTAGTATGACTTGACTGTGATATTGTAGCCTTTGGCTTAAAGAGTAATGATATTGATTCGAGTCTTGTAAATATCCTGTAGATAAAATTACATTTTAAAAATATCAGCGTCTGTCTTACTCTGCTTGTGGCATCGTCATTATTTATCAGGGGCCAATTCAGGTAGGCCAACAATAACAATACTAGAATAAATATCGAGGCCTTTATTTTTAACATGTTAGAATCAAACGATGATATGGAATAAGTATATACTGCATGTTGTCCCCAATAAAGTTCGCGTTGCGAAATGGAAAAGTACCTAATATTTATAAATGAAATAATTTGAAATACAAAATAAGCTTCATCAAAACAAAAAGGTGAAAATAATTCAATGGCCATCAACAGTTTAAAAATATATCTTTTTAAAGCATTAAATAATTTAAAGCTTATATCATATGTGTACAAACAAATGCCAAAAGCAAGTTGAAATAGGCTAGCTTACCGAACGACATTTTAAAAAGATAATTAAACAAGAATAAGACTATAGATACATAAAAATATACTCAGTATAAAATGGAGGAAGGTTAAATAACATTCTTCAAATTTTATTTTTACAACTTAGGACTAATTCAGAGTACCTTATTAGATGAGAATATTACTTATTTTTATCACTTTCGGTGAAATTTTAACTCAAACATATAATCTTCTAGTCATTAAATATCAACTCTGTCAACAGAATCCTTTCCGCCTTAAATGCTACAGATATATATATATATATGCCTCGCTAAGATAATGCATGAACAGCCCCTATGGTATATATTCGCCTATCCGAAGTAAAATCTTTTGCATTGTGCTGCCTCTGATAAAACTGCTCCAACAGCTTTTGAAAGCAATAAAATGGCCTTGACAGTACTTGTGAAGGATTTCCTTATTTCAGAGGGTAGGGAGGGGGGAAGAGAGATGCTTGCAGAAAGGCAAAAGTCTTGCAATGCATAATTGAGAAAATCCATGTTATTGTATCACGAACTGCCAAATGACATAAATTACAAAGTGACTGTTGTTTTCGACTTACTGATAGAAACTTTCCATACTCAGTACCAATGTCTTCAAAGAAAAATACCTTGAGAAAATGTGTTGTTTGTTCAAGAAAATAAATTTGCCATGTATCCCAGTATTAATGCATTAAATGTGATATTGATTTATATGCCCAACTATGTTTCAAAATATATCCCACCACAGCTGAAATCCAACATCTTTATTATACTGTAATTCTACACTTAAAATTTTGAACTTTTGTTTTATTTTGATCAAAGTAATCAGTTTTTAGATTGCAAAGCATTCCTTTTCTTTTCCCCTATACACTGCATAACTAAGTGCACCTGTATGAAAAAACGGTGGCAGTGGGGAAATAAACTCAATAGTTTTCATCTGTATGTAAGGGGTTAAAGGATCATAATTGGTTGATTAATAAAAAAATAGAAAGGATACAAGGCACATTCTTTGAAATTAGGAAGTTCTGAATTTGAATAGGAAAAATCCAAAGAGGCATCTAGACATAATAGACGATTTAACCAGCCTTCAACTGCATCTCCATTGGCATATCGAATGGCTTCATTCAGTTGGATTTCATGCAAAGCATGTCCTGTAAAAAGATGCATAACAGACATTTTTTATCAGATCAGTTTATAATTCAAAAGTTTGTAAACTTAAATATTCCTGACTATGTGCATTCTTGAACATATTCAAGGATTCAATCAATATTTTTAAAATTTAGAATAACAAAATTATTTGGTTACTTCAAAAACATTTAAAAGGATTAACTAAAATAAATAAATTATCATTGATTTTAAGATTAACTGAAAGTACATCTATGAGATATCTAGGTAAGACTTGTTCAGTATTTTTCTATCCAATTATACTATATATATATTTCTATACATAAACGACAGACCAAGAAGGAGTTGCCCGATTGTAATGAAATTTCATATGCAAAGACATTTGGACTGAACATGCAAATATTTAAAATTTGGTGTCCAATGAATGAATAGCCGAGGCTACAGCGCATTGGAACTGCGCACTCAGCAGGTGTATATAAGAAGCGATTCTCCATCTGATGGTTAAATTTTCTGTTGCACTGCGATTTAGGATACCTTTGAACAAATGAAAAAATGTCTCGCTGCAGGATTTGAGCTCATGACGAGCAACTGTCAAGAGTTTAAAAGAGGTTGTATCATTGGATTGAAAGAGGCATGTTGGGCAAATCGGAAATCGCTCGTCATATGGGTCGAAGCGATGAGGTGATTAGAAGAGGCTGGCAAGAATGGGTGGACAATGGTAGATTTCAGCATCATGATGGTAGCGGTCAAGCTCGGGCCACAATAGATCGGGGAGACAAAGTGATTGTCAGATCAGCTGTCACAGCGCCTGATTCATCGTTATCAATTATCAGACGTGCGACCCACACACGAGTGTTCACCATGACCATTCACACACGGCTGATAGCGCGAAATCTACGCTCGTACCGGCCACTACATCACCTACCACTTGTTGATGGGCCTGAGTAGGCCCTTGATAATAGTTAATGCCACAAATATATTTAAGCAGAGTGAGTCAGAAAATGATATTTAAAAACGGGTTTATTTTTATTTAAAAGATAGCAAAACGACATGATTAACTTGTTTACATTACCAGTATATTAACTTCAAATTATGAAAACAGGAGTCATAATAGTAACGTGATAGGATTCTGATCACCATGAACCTCATTACAGTATCAGCCAAGCCCATAGTCACTTCATTCATCCCTTTATATGACATCAGGAATCTGCATTCAACACAGTCAACTTGACAGTTTAGAATCGGTATCCAATCAGAAAAATAAACTTCGTATGACTTAACAGAAAATAATGTCAAATGCAAATTCCTGATTCCTCATTGCCAGATGTGTGAGATGATATCATATCGATGACACATAATCTAAAATCATTAACAGTTGAGATATCTTCATCTCAGCTCACAATATGATAACATCACTCACGCCAGCACATTGTTGAGCTAGATTACAGTGGTGCTTGGCTCAATTAGGTTGGAATGATGTTGATTGGGGTTTATAGTGTTTAGTGATGAATCCCACTTTCAACTGTGTCCTGACGATTATCGAAGACGTGTCTGGAGACGCCTAGGGCAGCGTGCCAATCCTGCTTTCACTAATGCATGCCACACAGGCCCTCAACCAGGAGTTATGGTCAGGGGTGTTATTTCCCTTCCAGGCCCCTTTGGTCATTCATTACAGGCACACTTACAGCACAGTGGTACATTGACGACATTCTGATATCTGTTTTGCTACCGTTCCTTTTGCAGTAACCTGGCCTTATTTTTCAGTAAGATAATGCCAGACCATATATAGCATGCGTTGTTATGAACTGTCTTACAGCTTGTCAAACACTTCCTTGCCAGCCAGATCGCCAGATCTTTCTCCAATCGAGCATGTATGGGCCATGGTGGGAAGGCGACTGCATCTTTCAGAGAATGTTGATGACTTAGCTGGACAATTGGAGCAAATTTGGCAAGAAATACTGCAGGAGACTATCAGGGAGCTTTATCATCTATGTCACGTTGTGTGGCAGCTTGCATCCGGCGTAGATGTGGGTCAACACTTTATCGAGCTCTTCACTTTGTAACTCTGAAATAAATCATTCAATTTTTCTGAAATTTTAATTATTTTCTATTCAGTACATAATTTTCGTATTCGCCAATTTTTGTCTCCATCGGACAACTACTTCTTGGTGCATCGTTTTTTTTTTGTTATAGAGTGTAATTACAACTGAATACTATGGATCTTTTGGAGCTTTACAGAAATAATTAATAGTTATGGTATTGAGAATGTTAGTATTCTAGCACCTTTAAATGAGCTTTCTTAATATAATAAAATGCAGAGTTGTCTTGTTTGAATTAATCAAATGTAGAGATATGAATATAATTAATTAAATATATTATAAATAAGATAATTAATTACAAAAATAAATAAAAATAAGAAACATCTAATAAATCAGAATGCAAAGGGGGAAATATGCAGAAAAAGGCAAAAAAATGATCTTAAAATGATTTTTTTCAGTAGAAAATTACATTTTGTCTTGATTGTAAATAATAGCAAAACAAACATATATAATTATGAAGAAGTTAATATGCATTTTATTACCAATAACTCAAAAGCTGAAATTTTGATTTGATGATATTAAACCATTTTTCAAAGAAACAAATATTATTTCACTTAACTAGAAGTTGACAAACAACCACTCTGAACTTTATTTCACAACTATTTTAGCTTTTCAAAAGTCCAATCCATATCTATAACAATCAATGGTTGGACCACAAGTATTTGACAATTCAGCAATTATATTACACTAAAATTTATACAAAAGTGAGAAATTTTTTAAAAAATAAATAATTTTCATTTCAATTAAACAACCATTTGAGAATCTTTAATGAGGTTAGTATAATCCCTGATGAAGAAATTTGAATTTTTTCACATTTTATTTATTCACTTAAAATCACACTAGAGTAACACAACAAATGATTGCAAGCTATTTCTATTATTTTGAAAAATAACCAAGAAAAAAGGAACGACTTCTTGCTCTCAATGTGTTTGTAGCAAACCACATGAGAATTTTTAGCTTTCAAAAAATTTAATTTGCAACATTATTCCACAAGAAAATCTCTGGTGAAATCAAGAGCCAAACCAAAGATCCATTGACTTTAAGAAGCTTGTTTAGAACCAACAAAAACTTAGTCACTCCAAGAAAAAATTTAGGGAAGCTACGAGTAACAAGTTTTTACAACATGAGAAAAACTGCTCAAGTATGCAATATCAGCTACCTTAAATTATGTTCATTATGTAATACTATTTAAGTCTTAATTTGCATTGTCTAAGACAACTTCATTTAAATTTCAGAGCTATAAAATATATGTCAGTAATGCATTACATTCTCCTCTTCTCATTATAATATAAAATTAATATAACTTTTAAAAAATACCTCACCTTTTTGATTGAAAATTTTAAATTTATAAATGAACAAATATGCTTACTATTCGACGATTTTTCAACACTCTGGGATCGTAACTGCTTTAATAGCTTCAAGGATAAAGATCTCCCAGTGCCTTCATACCTGAAATTAACTTGTTCACTTATTAAACAAAACATAAAGCAATTGATGGCAATAAATGTTGTTCCAACATCTTAATAATAACCTGCCTATTTTCAGTTGCAAAATTGCTACATGCAGATTAATTAGATTTGTTATCAGTGATACTGTTATTGATCAAAATAACCCATTAAATGAGCTAAAATAGGTAATACATTCCAGAACACAGCACAAAATCCCAATCAACTCTATCGCTAGCAGGTTGTCAGACATAATCCTTTATCAACTTCATTTTTTTTCATTCGAGTTAAATTATAGCAACTCTTAATGGCTTTTTTTTTATTAAATTAAATAATAAGGTTTTTAGAAAGACTTTTTTCAAAACATTTATAATGGCAAGTTTATTTATTTCATATACAAAGTAATTAATAACAGAGGTGATAAATTCTGCATCAACTGACACTTTCAAAGTTACCTTTTGAATTAAATACTTTTATGAACAAATCTTTTTCTGATATTCAGAAATCTCCTTTGATTTCTTATTTTAAAACAAAATGCAGCTTTAAACAACTTCTAAAAGGGTAAATGTTTAAAGAGAATTTCCATAAAAATATGTCAAATGTGAAATTACTTTACGTGATATATAGAACATATGAATTCGTCAGTTGAAAACAAGCAGAGCTAGATATAAAGGTAGAGCCTGAAGGTAAATAAAATTGTTAAAATTGCATAATCATTTTACATAAGAAATTGAAATAGACCAAGGATGAATAGGTAAAGATATGTTGCGAATATTCATTGTAAGAAATTATATAATAGCAAATTTATGGATAGTAATAATCCTAAGATTAAAATATCCAGAAATACAGAATTTTTTTTAATTATTTTGAAGCATTACAGAGAATATACTATTTTGTAACATACGAGTATGAAACAGATTACTATTTGGAGACACATGACAGACTAAAGTAAAATACAGTTATGGAAGTTTAATGAATAAATTAGTTGTTAATGAATTCACAAACTCACAATAATTTTAGGTGACAGTTTGAATTTCTACAAAGCGCGATAGAGAATGAAACGTTGAGCATCTTGTTCTTAAGTGCTACAGTTTCAAAGGGTTTGGGTAGATAAATGGGACAAATATAGTCCAGTATCTAATCCAGCAAAATATAAATCGGAAAGTGAAACACAAACATATATATACACAAACTAATATAGTCCCTCCTCAATTGGGTCACTCCATAAAATTTGTTCATCATTGTAACATTATTACAGGTAGGATGAATATTGGAGCACATAGGTCTTGCAACCTTTTACCTACAGTTGAGATGTTATTAAATGAGTGCCCATGAACTTACAAAATTTAAAATTTTTAAATTACATTGCCTCTTAAAAAGATTTAAAGGTAAAAAAAATTAAGTTCATAATGATTCTTGAAAAATTAAGAGAAAAATAGATAAGAATTAGTATTGATTGGAAATAGTTTTGCATCCAGAGGAAAAATTTTCCAAGTTTGGAAGTATAACATTATTCAAAATTTCAAAAACAAAAATTTACATATAAATTTAAAAAAAAACAATTATAAATTTTTAAGCAATTCATTCTCTTAAGATATAAACCATTCATTTCTTATTCATTTGAATGCATTTGTAAAATACACCCATCACCATGATTTTAAAATACAATACATTCTCAAATGTACAAATATTTTAAAAAATCATATTCCTCTTAAAACAATCCTACTTTACAGTAAATCAGGCTTGCATTTCACGCTGCAGAAACTAATATAATTTTAAAAAACTTAATTTAACAGTACAATTTCTTAATTTTATTTATCCATAATCAGACTAGATTGAATGTCAAAGGGGAAGAGGTAACCAATAAATATATTTAATGCTTATTTTCCTTGCAGATATTGATGTTAAAAATAAACATTACTTTTAGAGATAAACAGAGAAACATTCAGCAAGTTTACTTGAGGTTTCTTTCAGTTTTCATATTGATGTCAATTTGTTTTGGATCATCATATAATTTTTATTAATAAACATACTTTGAAAGATACAAAATTTAGAGTTACCTCACTATCAAAAAGTTAATCCATTTTTAAAATGATCTTTCCTTATCTATATTGAATTTCACCATTTATAATAAAATGTTTATCCTACTTTATAAGCCACCCAGAAAAATGAAAAGATCCTACAAATCCAGATTGAAAACATTGCATTTTTTCAACACCAGCCCTTATGAATTATAGATAGATAGATCAACTGAAATATAGTTTTTAACCATATACACAAACAATCCAAATACACTGAAGTTAGCATACTGCAAAAAAAAAAAAAAAAAAAAAAAATCCCTGATAACTATGGAGCCATTTATGTAAATTTAAAAATGACAGTGGTTACATTTTGACCATTTTTACTCATATCTAAAACGCTGTCTGTGGAGAACATGCAAAAAATTTGTAAGCACTCACTTTTTAATAGTTGAGATGCTATTAATTTTCTTTTGTTACAAATACTCACAGTGCTTTTTCCAAAGTATCTTGCCAGTACTTGTAGAAGTTTATGTTTCATACAATTGAGATTTTATTGTCAGATAAGAGATAAAATAATAATAAATCACAACATATTGATAAATAAGCAAAAACATTGAAATATTTCTTTGAAGATTTTAAATAAAAGCTTAAAAATAACAAAAGCTCCACATTAAACATGATGGAATTCTGTTTAATGACTTTATCTTGAATTTGAATGTTGCCATACTTTGGCAACATTTTATATTTTAAAAACAAGAGAGGACTTTTTGAAGAAATTAATTTTACATCTAATTTACCATATGAAAATGGCTTTAAGAATTTTTTTTTTTATATAGACAATAAAGATACAATTGGCCCCCCCCCTAAACAATACAATAACTATCCTACACATTCTAACAGATAATACATTAAGATACCAGTTACTACAGAGCTACTCAAGCAATTAATTTATTGCTTCCATACAAATGAATGTGAGTGACTGTCGATTTTAATGGCGCAAGAGCCAAAGCAGGCTATGCTGCGCCATCCATACAAATGAAACTTTTGATTGTTTTTCAAAAATTAATAATGCAATAGAGAAACACAATGGATTATTAGCAATGTAAGCAGAAATTATAAGTCAATATCAAGTGATGTAGAACATTTTAGTTTCTACGTCATGTGGGGATTATGGGTCTAAATAATAACACTACATTCATTTCAACACCAAAATAATTTTCTACATGAAGTTATGTAGCACTACCAAGGACAACTTTTAAGGGAGATTTTTTCATTATTTATAAGAATTTTTTGTATATTCTTTATGCATTCTTAGAGAAGGTGGAAAACATTAGGATAATGGGACTATGAAATATGAATGAACTTCACACTCAACACAAAAATTCTTTCATTTGTATTAAATTTTTCATTCATTTTTGATACATCAACAGTTATGTTACATGAATGTCTGCAATTATTTATCAAATCAGAATGATTTAAGATCCAATCAGATATCTTTGATTTGTGTTCATAATAATATCGTCTAACTTCATTTCAATATATATCTTCCCAAATTGATTGATGCCCCTGTCTCAAAAGCCCACATTTAACTGATGTTTTAGCATTATAAATCACAGCAATAAGAAATTAGCAGAATGTAGTATAATTACACGAATATATTTCATTATGAAAGTGGCCATATTTAATTTCAGATATTGAACAGGTCACAAATGATTACAGACAAACCAATGAAACCTTCCTTTTCTATCCTAGATAAATGGTTTGTGAATCATTAGTTCCGATGTACAGCAAGAACTCGTACCCATTTATAGTAGAAGCCATGAGAATATTAGGACAGTCAAACCACTTCTTGATTAGAGGCAAAGGAATGGCAGCTGCTTCGTCGATCACAACCATGGACGCATTTTCTGCTTTCTGGAAATTGATAGGAGTGGTATAGAACACAAACCCGTAACACTGATTGAAGATTTCTACTCCAGAGATGAAGTTCCCAGGACCTGTTTCATTTTTCTGAATTTTAAAATCCACATCATTCTACAAATTAAAAAAAAGTTTAGAAGATTTCAGGTGTAAATTCAATATTCACTCACTTTGGATGTAATTTCAAAAATTTAAAACTTAACATTGAAACAATGAAAATAGGTAATAAAACATTTGCAATGTGTCATCATATAATAATTTTAAACTTATTAATAAAAGATCTTATAAAGGAGAAAATTTAACACTGATCATGAGACATTTATAGACTTCCGAGAAAAGATTAACAATTTCAGATTCTTTTAACAAAATTCTCAATAAGTTATAGAATACAGTATTTAAGAGATCCACATTATCCAACAAATTACATTAAGATTATTTACAATGTTGTCCAATTTTCCTAGAAAAATGTTACCACTGCTCACATATAAACGTAATATGCATAAATACAATGTCTTGTCAAATTCAAAATTTATAAAACTGGCCATCAATGACGAGAATCATGGATGCATAAATACAATATCTTGTCTGACAATCAATAACATATCAAAAAATTGTAATCTTGTGCATCAAGTATGTTAAACCTGTGGCCCGAAGGCCACAATGAATGCCTTTGCAGCCCAACTAACATTATAGCATGTAAAAAAAATTACTAAGATATAAAAATTTTACTAAAATATAGAAGATTAATTTTTGAAATTTACAATTATGGTTAACTGATAATGAACCATAACATTCACTAATAAATTTGTAGTCTCATTTCTACCATGAATAGTAAGTAATATTTTAGCACCCAATAGTAAAATAATACCTATCATACTAATTAGTCTAACCATGGGTTATGGATTCGTCGGCTGAGTTGATGTCTGATATGGAAGCTACGGATAGTGACTGTGAATCAGTTGCAATGAACGAGGAGGTAGTATTAGATTCAGGACCTGATTGAGGACCAAATTAAATGCCTTGATATCCAGGATTTGACCAGAACTCTGGCTACGGCAGTTGGAATTCAGATGACCCTTGACACTACATCAAACTTGTGGATAAATTCCCTCACACTGAATTTAGAGACGAACAAAAGAGATGGAAACTGCCAAAATCAAGGTGCTTGAGATTCAAGGTAAGCTTGATTCACTTCTTCCTTGTCCAGTGCAAAACTGCCCCTTTCACCCCAAAACTGCTAAAAAATGCACTTTAGATTCTCATAATGGAGAAAATTCCAGTTTTATCTCTCCTAAAAAGACTGCTAAGCAGCCAAAATTAAATTAATCGCAAGCTTTAGATATTGCGAACAAATTCTCAATACTTAACATTAACAACCAATCAGAGTTTGCGGATGCTGTTTCCACACCCCCAAAAAAAAAAAAAAAATTCAACCGATTATACTCAAATTTAATAATAACTATAATACCATCCTCCAGTAAATCCATAGGATTGCCCCACAATCTACAAATAAATTAGCTGGAAGTTATATCAAAGTCTTCCCTAACTCGTCTGACGAGCACAGGGAAATCACGAAATACTTAAAAGAAGTAAATGCCGAGTTCTATATTGTTGGCCTACCTGAGTTGGCCTTTGATAAATAATGCCACAAGCAGAGTAAGACAGACTTTAATATTTTAAAAACTAATTTTACTTACATCATATTTACAATACTAATTAATAACATCACTTTTTAAGCCAAAGGCTACAGAATCATAGCGATGGTCTCATCAATCACAGCCAATTTAGTTTAGTTTTTATTAACGTCCCACTAGAAGCAACACTAGGGCTATTGGCGACGGACCTCGTAATTTTGAACCACGGTCAAGTGAAGAGGACGACACCTGAGCTGGCACCCCCTCTCCTAACATCCACACCACACCAATGGGAGGACTTTGGACCCCGAACAGATTTAACGTGCATCAGCCCCAGCTACACGACGGGTCTTTGGCGGGCAAGGATTGAACCCGCGACTGAACGAAAACCGCCGCCCGCTAGTCCACGACCTTGACCACCAGGCTACCGTTATTTCCTTTGGCTGAAAACAGTTTTCTTACATTTTTAGAAAAAATGTCAATTCGCCCATTCTTCCCTACGAAATAGGATTCACTCGCTTCAATTCGATGGCCCGCCATCAAATTATGTCGAAGCCTGGGTGAATACAAAACATCTGTAAGAGTAACCGTTTGAGTCCCTCCTTGATTTTTACAATCAAAAGTTACATTCCCTTTGCCGAGAACTTCACATGTCATCCCGTTAATAGCAGCTTTCATTTCTACCACAGTAGTCTGTTGAAATGTTGTAAACAGATCACGATTACAACAAAAGTGAAAATCAAAAACCCACATAGTATCAAAGCTCAGTATCAAAAACCCACATAGTATTGTCAGTATTTGTCCCCAAACTGGCTTCTGCCAAAAAACTAACATTAGCGTTACCTTTTCCCTTAGCCTGATTTCTATTCTTAATCCTACAGTTTCTAGCAAAATGGTTAAAACACTTTGCATTTCGTTTATTATTGGGATTTTCTGGCTGATTATTTAAATTCAACTTTTGCTGATCTTTATTGTTTAATAAAATTAGGTTTTACACCAACACTTTCCATTGCATATTCAAAATCACTATTTACATTATCTTGTTTACAAAATAATTTTAGGCGAGCTTCCTCCGACTCAGTTCATTTAACACATTTTCAAAGGTGAACTTTGAGTCCTCAAAACGATAAATTAACACATCAATCAATAACTCCCGAGACTAACCCAGAGATGGCGCTTGTAGTAAATGTTGTCATATCGCGGTAATCATAGGGAATTACGTTTTTCGATATGACGTCATCTCACGCATCTGGCAATGGAATCGGAAATTTGCATTCGACGGTGTTTTTTTTTCTATTACGTCATATGAAGTTGTTTTTCATTGGATGCCGATTTGTAACTGTCAAGTTGACGGTATCGAATGCAAATTCCCGAAGTTATATGAAGGAGATCTGATTAGATTGTGATGAGACTTTGGCTAATAATGTGTTGTAAATAAAATAGTGATTTTAAATAATTAGAATTAGTCTTTTTCTGTTGATGTGGCATTAATATTAAATTCAATTATCAAAGGCCTACTTTTTAAGGAAGGCCAACAGTAAACCAGTAACCAGGTCTTTCTACAGTACTAACCTTTGCTTGAAACGTGTCAAAAGTTTAAGTCGATCGGACCAGAAACAGCTGAGTTATCGAGGTTGGAGTAAAGTCGTTTTGTAGTTTGTTTAAAAAATGGAAAAAACCGAGTTTCGTGTCCTGATAAGACATTGTTTTTTAATGGGTAAAAACACCGTGCAAGCGAAACAACGGATTGAAAAATGTTACCCGGACTCTTGTCCATCAAAAGCAACGATTTGTCGGTGGTTTGCCGAGTTTAAACGTGGTCGTACCGACACAAATGACGCGGAACGCTCGGGTAGACCTGTGGAAGCCGTTACACCGGAAAATGTGAGTGAAGTGACAAAAATTATAATGAAAGATCGTAAAGTGAAGCTCCGTGAGATTGCTGAGATGACACAGATATCATATGGAAGTGTATTTACTGAAAAAGGTTTTTTGAAGTGAAGTGAAAAAGTTTTTTTCCAAGTGGGTGCCGCGATTGCTTTCGATGGAACAAAAACAGCAACGAGTCGATAATTCAGAAAGCTGTTTATCGCTATTTACTCGCAACAAAAAAGATTTCTTGCGGGGGGAAAAAAATGGGAGGGGAAATGGG
>BMAW01111955.1:59467-116862 GCA_019974015.1 Nephila pilipes
GGACAGCCGTTGTATGATAGTCCTAATCTCGCACCATATAGGTTGATTTCCTTTCCGGGCTTGAGGTGGCAACTAAAAAATGCATTCGTTAGCTCCACAATTCTGGCTCTTGAACTTGGTTCAAAATGATTCTGCAATTTTTTCCAAGCAGTCTTAGGATCCTCTATACCTCTCAGTAAGGGGCGGAACTCTTTCTCGACATTTAAGTAGATGAGGGAGTAAGCTCGTATCTTCTTTGCTGAACATTCTGGATCTTCCTTGACTTCTTTCTTATCGGGGGCGTTTGCATCGCTTGAATTCTTCTGGACGATCAGAATAACAACAAACTGCCAGAGATCCTTCTCCATCAATAACACTTTCATATCTTCTCTCCAACTAGCATAATTGGATGCATTTAATGCATCGATGGGGTACTGCAGCAAAGCCATAATAGGTTGATTCAATCGTGATTAATATCGGACTTCACTCTACTATTGTGGCTTTATTATTTTAAAAAGAATTCAAACGCAGGTACACGAATCCTGGTCTCATAACCAATAGTTGGCCTACCTGAGTTGGCCTTTGATAAATAATGCCAAAAGCAGAGTAAGACAGACTCTAATATTTTAAAAACTCATTTTATTTACATCATATTTACAATACTAATTAATAACATCACTTTTTAAGCCGAAGGAATCATCACGACAGAATCATAGCGATGGTCTCATCGATCACAGCCAAGGTCTCATACAACATCTAAGATCTCATCAATTACAGCCAAGGACTCATTCCACCATATGAGATCTCATCCACTTGGATCTCCTTATATATATATATCCGGAATCTGCATTCGACACCGTCAACTCGACAGTTAAGAATCAGCATCCAATGAAAAATAACTTTGAATGACGTAACTGAAAAATGCCGTCGAATGCAAATTCCCGATTCCATTGCCAGATGCGTGGGATGACGTCATATCGGCAACACGTAATTCCAAAACATTACCAGTTAAGATTACTGCGATATGACAACATATATATCGTAGGCACAAAATTTGCGACCACAGAAAATTGTCATCAAAGGATTACCAAAAAACACTGATTCTGACGAAATCAAGCAAGATCTCATCAACCAAAACAACAAAGTTGAAAAAGTTCTCCAACTCAAACGTTACAAAACTAAAGAACTGCTACTCATCTTCATGGCGGAAATCAGGAAAACAAATGATGAAATAGATGTTTTTCAAATAACCAGAGTGCTATATATGCAAGTTGAAATTGATCAGTTTAAGCGAAAAAGAGGAGCGACGCAGTGTTATAACTGCAACTTCTTCCATCACTCCTCCGCTAACTGTTCCATGACTACCTGATGCCTGAAATGTGGTGAAAATCACAACACTGGGACCTGCCCTATCAAGCAAAATCAGGACAACCCGAAATGTATAAATTGCGGAAATTTTGGCCATGTTGCTTCCTACGAAGGATGTTCTGCATACCCAAAACCTCCTAAAGGTAAATCTACGAATCAAACCAATAATAGAAATTTCAAATCTGACTACAGTATTGTTAAACCTAATAAAACCTTTGCGAAAGCAATTATGCAAAATACCCAGCAACAGAGGGCGCCACTCGACCAGGAAACAGCTGAAGCGACCCAAAGTGAGCCAAGATCTAATATTAAGAATACACAAAATACTAAACCTAAAAGAAATGAAAATCAAACCGATAACAAGAACAGCTCTTTTACCATCTTTGACGCGGTGAAGGAGCTGCAAAGCTTCTTTGCCATGTACCCGACTTTACTACAAACCTGAAAATCCACGAACAAAGTCGCAGACAAAAGTGATAAACTCAGCTTATTTTTCCAGGGTATTATTGCCCAAGTATAATTATTTTGATGTCTGTGCAAACTTATCTTAGTCTCACAATAATCACATGGAACGCAGAAGATGTAAGATCCCGTATGGTCAAGTTGCGGGATTTTATAGACCAGCATAACCCGGATATACTATTCTTACAAGAAACCCACCTGGGACCGTCACACACACTTAAACTGGCCAATTACATCACGTACAGAAATGACAGACAAACACCAGATTCAAGCAATCACATGAGAGGGGGAACTGCGATTCTCATTCATTGAAAATTCTCTTCCACACCATAATATTCCAACACCACCGCTCGATGCAACGGAGGCAACCATTATTGTACTCACTGCACCGGGCAGTGTTGATACCTACTTCACATCTATCTACTTCCCTCCCTCCACTAGAAAAACTCTACTCCCCCGAGATCTAGAGAAAATCCTAGCGATAGGAAAAACTTCTATGATCTGCTGGGATTTTAATGCAAAACATACGAGCTGGGGCTGAAATATTGAGATCACAGAGGTAAAAAAAATTAGAGATTTTGCAATATAATGTTAAAGTACACGCACCCCCACCCGCTTTGGCCATAACGCCCAATCAACAATCGTCCTTCTTCTCACGAGTGACTGCTATTGGCCGGTCACTCTCACCTCTCTCCCTGAACTCAGCTCGGATCACAATCCAGTTAAAGTAGTAATTATCTGCAACAGTACTCCCTTTCATCATAATAGCAATAATAGAAGAACTGACTGGTGCCTCTTCAATAATATTCTTCGGAATAACGCAAAAATACTACCAAAACCAACCACCATCGAGGTTTTAGAATCGCAGGTTTCCGATTACACTACAACAATCACAAATGCATATAATACTGCTTCAAAAACACTATCACCACAGCAACAAAATTTTATCAGTGGGGAAATCAAGGAATTACTTCGCTACAGAAATAGAGCCAGAAAATACTGGCAATTTACAAAAAACCCTGCTGATAAAAACCATCTCAATAAACTTAACAAATTTACACGAAACAAAATAAATAAATTCAAAAGCTCCATCTGGGGAGCAACTAAAGAGTTAAGACGCAAAAGCTCAAAGATTTCTGCTCTCACCAGCCTAGCAGGTATCGCACTAAGCGACACAGGCAAATCAGAAATAATTGCCAATTCTCTTCAAAACCAATTTCAACCGAATAATATTCACACCCTTAATCATGATAACACAATTACACATATCGTTCACAATTACCTTGTCAAAAAAAATAGCTTTATAAATGTCCCACGCCTCCCACCTCAACTACCATCTGAAATTTTAAACTACATCAACAACAAACCTAGCATTCATAAAATCCCAGGAAAAGACAATATCACTAATAAAATAAAAAAATCTGCCTTTGATCTTTATCTTTACCTTAAACAATATCATTCACTCCATGCTAGAACTTGGTCACTTACCTCATCAATGGAAGACTGCGACAGTGGTCCCAATCTTGAAGCCTGGGAAAAATTCATCTAATCCTGAAAGCTACAGACCAATTTCTCTCCTTCCCATTCTTGGGAAAATTGCAGAAAAAGTAATACTAAGCAGAATGACTGACCATATGGCAAAAAACAACATCATCATACCAGAACAGCACGGTTTCAGGCCGGGGCTGTCGACCACCCACCAACTCTACAGAGTGGTGGAATTCATCAAAGCCGTTCAAATAATCGAGGAAGAGCAGGTGCGGTCTTCCTCGATATCCAAAAGGCATTTGACTGAGTCTGGCATGAAGGGCTCATCTTTAAACTTATTAAAAATGACTTCTCTCCTCACCTAATTACCCTCATAAATTCTTACCTAAAAATAGATCATTTATTGTTAAAATCAACAATTCATTCTCATCACCAAAACCAATTAGCGCGAACGTCCCTCAGGGCTCAATTTTAGGGCCAACCCTCTTCCAAAATTATGTGAACAATATACCCAGATCAGACAACACAATTCTCTGCATGTTCACAGATGACACAGCGATACTTGCAAAACATCAAAATACAAAAATAGTAGGCCACCACCTAAACAGACACCTTGCTTACTTAGAGGACTCCAAATGGAAAATAGCACTGAATGTTTCTAAAATGGAGGCCATCCTCTTTGTAAGAAGCAACCGTACTCCATTATCAACATTTATTTACACAACAAAATAAAATGGTTCCTATCAGCCAAATACCTTCGAATTATACTCTGACAATAATTAATGTATTTACGAAATTAACCTGGTATTACCCAGTAAAAACTGTTTCCACAGAAGAAGCTATAAAAAGACTGAAAGTAACACAAAGTACATTTGGCATATCCAAACGAATAAATAATAACCGATCGAGGATCTGCATTTACATCGGAAACCTTTTGTGACTATTGTGCAGAAGAAGGAATACAACATCTACAAATTACCACTGGAGTTGCACAAGTGACAGTCAAGTTGAAAGAGTCCACTGCACTCTTATCCCAGTGTTGACTAAGTTATCACTCGATGATGCAACAAAATGGTATTGATATATAGACTGGCTTCAAAGAATCCTGAACAGTACTATCAGTCAAAGTACTAAGTGGACACCATTTGAACCACCAACTGGCGTTAAGATTAGAAATAAAGAAGACATAAGGATTAGAGACCTACTAATGGAGGAGCTAGAAAAAGAATATCTAGATCAAAGGAAAAGCACTCATCAAGACGCGAAATTAACAGAGAACCAAAGAACATATAACTAGAAGAGAAAAAAGGCACCCCAGTACCAGATTGATGATTTAGTAGCAGTCCAACCTACACAATTTGGTGTAGGCCTCAAACTCAGACCTAAATTTTTCAGACCATATCGAGTTACTAAAATTAAGCCCAGAGATAGATACGTGATTGAGAAAGTAGACGATCAATGCAGGCCCAAATGTAACTACCATTTCTGCAGATCTAATGAAATATTTCTCCCCTGGGTAGATAAAATCTGACAACCTTATGTACTCCATAACAAATCCTTTTTGTTTTTTTTCCCAATAGTTTTGTGACCTTGTGTTCTATTAGATTATAAGGTCATTACCAAGTGTCGCTGAGGTTGTTAATGATCAGGACTGGCCGAGCTGTAGGATTTATACATTTTGTGACACCTTCCTACACTAGAGGGCACTGCGAACTTGACCTATGCCTAGTGACCTCATCCAAGGGGTTCACACGAGTGTCCGCAGTGGCAAGGGTGTGCCCAGCATGGAAAGACATGCAATCTCATAGCTCTGTATTATGTGTGCTGAATAGTTTTATTTTAACTTTGTAAATATATTATTTTATTTAAAGTCATTTTTTTAAAAATTCGCCTCTTCACTGGATATGGTACAACTCCTAGACAACATAAAAAACGAGCCATGTACCCACTTTCTGTAATTAAGATTCCACATATATATATATTATCAAACGATAAAGTAGAGTGATATGTTTATATAAATAAAAAAAAAAAGTAGAATCAAATAGAAAAATGTTACATGAAATATGAAAAGTATTTCCAATTTGTTTAAATTTTCAAATTTTTTTAACATGAGCATATTATTTATTAATATAAAAAGAGTGAAGAACTTACCCTAAAACCCAAATTTGTTAGGCCTTCGACAAGAAAATTGAACAGAGTTTGAATATTCTCTAAATTGGGAGATGTAACATATATTCTGAAATACTTTGAAGTTATGGCAAGGGCAACAGCCAAACCTAATACTGCTGACTTTCCTCTCCCTCTTGCAGAGGTTACAGACACTGCACAGGCAATCCTCGTGTTTGCAAGGACTTCAGATATCTTTTGAAGAGCATAAAGTTGATCAGAAGTGCGGCTCATCTGAAAAATCTTCTTCAAGTCCTCGGATAAAGATAATTTTGAAATGTTGCTCATGATATTTGTGGAGTAATCCTTCTGAAAACAGAAATCAAATAATCTACCAAAATACAAAGCTTTAGGTATGTATTTTAAGTATTGTATATTACTTGTTCAATAAGAATTTTTAAAAACCAGTTTGTTCATATTATTAGTTTAGTTATTAAAATCTATACATCTGGGACAAGTTATTATTAAGCAGGTTTGACATAAGCAGCACCTTGTTTGACTTATTATCAAATAAGGAGGAAGACATTTCATATTTTCAGTCAAGTTCTCCAATTTTGAATCTCGATTCAATGGAATACTATCTAGTATCCACTATGAAAATAGAGAAAAATATCCATTATTCACCAGTTATGAGTGCAAAACATTTCCTCCTATTTAATACAGCCTTAAATATGATGAGAAAACTTTGGCACGATCTTCAGACCAGATTATTCTATATTTCCGCTAAAATAATCTGGGACATAGCAAGAGATATTTTGTGAGAGGTATATCTTTTGGAAATGAATCAAAGGTATAAATATATCTTTTTTATTGAAAAATTAATAGGATTTGATAGCATGCAATTTCTACAAAAGAAAAAAAAATAATAATAAACTTTGTGGCAAGCAAAAGCAGGTTTGGATTTTTTTTTTTTTGAAAAAGTAAGAAATCCATGAAGAAATATTAAAATGCTTGACATATATGTATTGTTAGGTATATCTTAATGTTTTTTTTTTCTTTGTGAGCAGGAAAATTTAGAAAAAATATGAAATACCCCCTTGTTATTTAATACAAACACAACTGTGCAATTAAACAGATTCTTCTGTAGATTTAATACTTTAATTCATTTTCTCAAAACCTTTTATATTCTTTTTAAGCTAAATTATACAGAACTATATAGTTTAAAGTCTCTATATAATTTTTAGAACAATATATATGAGCTTCCATACATAGTACGAATATTTACAACACAATACTTTCATCCTACAGTTACATCATACTCCCTTTACATTTTTTATTTCAAAAAGCTTAAAGAAATGTATGTATTATTTAATTTAAATTTAAAATATTTCTAAAATATGAAAATTTTGAGCAAATTTATGATAGCAATTAAATTTTAAATACTTTTGATGATTCTGTTTACATATAATGTGACCAAAATGCTTAATTTTTTAATATGTTCATGCTGGTGCTGCAATGGACTAAATTCAGACAACTGGCGCCAAGTCAAAATCACGCGACTGATACATAAACGAATTGGTATGGTCTGTATTAACATAAGATTTCCTTATCTGTTAGTTGTGTACATCTACTTTATTTCCATTGCACGGTACGTTAAGTTTCTCTATACTTGCTTCTGGTGTTGGTTTGTATATTTATAAGCTTTAAATTATTCTCTGGCTCTAAAAATATATATTTCTGAACTGTTAGCGGCCCTTGAGTTATTTTTCAACCTTTTTCGTTTCACATATTTGTATTTAAAAATAGATTTTTTATTTATAAATATTGTTATGCATCATTAAATTATCAATTGATTCTAACATGTTAAAAAAAGGCCCCAATATTTATTTTAGAATTGTAATTATTCCAAACCGCCTGAAAAATAAACGTGAATAGTTAAAGTGTAATTAAGCTATTCTGAATTATAGTACCTTTCATGTATTAACACTATTTATCAGGTTGATTATGATTAAAAAATAAAGCAACATTGGAATTAAATTATTTCTCTATCAATAAAAATACACGATTAAGCTGTATTAGTTATATAAAGATTTACGATTTAAATTGCTGTAATTTTGTACTATGAATTTTAGTATAAAATTAGTTTTGCAAACAAAATAAATTTAATTGTATGATGGTTATAATGTTTTAAAAAGGAATCAACAATATTTAAGAAAAAAGAAATGTGAATATGTAAATTCCACATACAGTTTCAAATTTAATAATGATTGGCTAGCATTCAGAGCTTCCCCTCAATTTTCCCCCTCATAACAAGTAATATTAATTAATCAAATACATTTTTTACTTATATGTTTTAATGTAAAATGAAGTTCAAAAATAAAAATTCCGACCATTTGAATAACAAGACACATACCAAAACCTATATTAGTAATAACAAAATGATTTTTAAAAATATGTATAAAATGTTACTTTTTTAAATTGTATTCTTTATAGAAATGATACCATAGGGGGAAAAAAATAAGAACAATTTTGAGAAATAGAAAAATTTACATTCAACAAATCTTTAAAACTGCTTAGCAATCTGTTACCTACATTGCATTGTTGTGCAAATGTGATTCTTGTTTCTTCCCACCAACATTAGAACCTCAGTTTTACTTTACAATTCATCTCAACATAAGCATTTTTTAAGAACATTATTCATGTACTTAAAGTAGTTAAATTGTGTAAATAAGCATTATACAAATATTATGTCCTTTTATATCATATCAGAATTATCTCACAAAGTCAACTTAAAAATAGATTTTAACTTAGGACTTTTATGAATGAATGTGATTGATTGGATTGTAAATAAAAACATTTCACCTGTTGAATAAAATTGCTGGATAACATGCTCAGCTTTATACTATGATTGAACCTTTATAAGTGTTTTTACTATTCAATGAATTATATATAAATACAATGTTTGTGACATGTATTAAATACAAAAGAAATTGTTTTATTTATTCCGTAAGAATGAATGTTGGATTTCATGTGCAATTTGAATATACAGCACCAAACATTTATTTCAATTTTTGCAACATTTTTTAGGCCACATTATATATAAAAAAAAAAAAATCCAAGATATGGAATGTTTGTTTTGAAATCTTCAATATTATATTACAACAAAGCAAGTTGCGGTTCTTCCTACAAAGTCATGAGTTTAAAACAGATGACTTAAAAATAGAGACAATAATGATCAAACATCAGACAGTCAGTACCAAAATACACATTAAATTTGTGTTTAAATTATCACCATGTTCTTTAAAAAAAGTATATTCTGAAATATCTTCCTCCTGTCGTACAGTATTTGAAATTTACTTCAATTCATTGAAGAATAGCCTGGAATAAAAGTTATTTTTATCAAAGCTTTATTCTGTGCGTATAATTTCTTATTTTATCATTGCCACACAGTATTATTAGAAGGAAAAACTGATGTACAACACTTCTTCGAAAATGGTAAAACCTTATTATCCTAAAACAAGATATCTAAAAAAAAAGGTACAATAATTTCTCCATCAATTAAAAGGCAACTTAAGTTACATTAACTTACACTTGTGAAGTAAAAAAAAAAAATTCTTGTTGAGCATCATTGTTGTATAGTCATCTATAAAAAAGTGTAGCAAAGTGTCCCAAAAATAATAAAATTTCACAACACTGTTTTTTAAATGTTATAGAGTTATTCTATAAAATATTCTAGACATCATACATAAATATTTATATATATGAAAATAATTTTCAACATTGATCTTAGGAATTGAAGTTAAGAAGTCAGTAAAAATACAATTACAATGTAATACTATGAATAGTCTGCAAGATACACAAACAATTACTCCTATGAAAATCCTTTTATAAACTGATCGGTAACAATTCTTAATCTGAAGATATTACAGTAAAACCTTTCAAATATGCAACGTTTCTGAAATATTTAAGTATTTTTGCATTAATTACTCATTGAAATTTGAAAATTCTCAATGTATATATAAACAAATACTACCAGACAATTTCAACAAATGTTAAAAATAAATACATATTAAATATCTGAAATAATCTTATAGAATTAAATTATTATCATAAGTAAAGAAACATTTTTTTTATAAATATTAGCAAATCACAGTTAAATTAGGATGCTTTCATAATCATAAAAAAATGTCTGTGTAAACAAAACAAATTTGAAACAATTAATTTAGCTTATTGATAAAAGAATGATTCAATAAACTTTTATACTACAACAAATCGAAATTCAGATTTAAAAAATTATTTTGAAACAAGATAGAAAAAAAAAGTTGCAGAATAATTTCTCATTGAATTAAAAAGTAGTATATATATAGCAAAATATAAATTATATTAGTGACCTTTGCAGTTTCAAAGTTATTATGAGCAGAGGTATTACAACTTGTAAGGGTTGAGGTTTAATTATTCTGATCAATTCACCCTTTAATGAAGCAGAAATCATCTAAATGCTGCATTTTTTAAACCTGACATTCGAAATGACCGGTAATCTTGGAAGGGGGAATATTTTACAAGAAAACGTAATGCTTTTGGTGGATACAGCGATGTTTTATTTACGAATGAAAAAGGCAACCTAAAGACATCTTTTTACTTTTAAATGATTACTTAAATACAGTTAGGAAATATTAACAGAAACTATATCAAATTTTAATTTCCTATACATAATAAAAGAAAGATACATTAAAAGATTCAGAGCCATGTTTCTTGTTTATTATTTTTTAAAGTTATTTGAAATTATGTAACATAGTACACTAGATACCAGTTTGAATAATTACATCTAAAATGATAGCAAAATATATGTTGTGATAAAAATGAAACCTGTTTTTTAAAAGATTTCTTAAAAAAATTGCTATAAACTAAAAAAATATATGATCAAAAACATTGCCTAGAAAAAATCTACGTTAGAAATTAGTTTAATAATTACCGATTAGATAAGTCAATTAATAAAAGTTCAGAATTAGATAATAAAGTTATAGAGTAGTGAATGCATATTGAAAATTTGCAGCTATATTACCTTTATTATACTCCAGTTTTTCAGATATTTTAATTAGTCACAAAGTTTATATTATGATAAATAATAAAGACTTCACTAATTATATTTTGCTTAGAAAGGAAGAATCAAGTTTTATTTTAAATAATTCTCTTCAGTATTTCATTTAAAAAACAAATACATAAAATGAAATTCCAGCCAATGTGAGTGTTTCCCTATAATGCAAATTTAATTAAGTGTTAAAAATAAATACTAACATTAAAATTTCTATAAACATTCTTCAAGTGGTTTTATTGAATAAAATTTTAAAAAGTTCAGCAGTAAACTTTTTCTTTTTTAAATATTAGAACACCACTGTTAAATTAGGACATTTTCGTAATTATAACAAAATGTATGTGTGCAAATCAAATAAATTTGAAACATTTCAGCTTGTTGATAGAAAAAGGATTTAATACCTTTGTACTACAGCAACCCAAAATTAAGATTTAACATTTCTTTTGAAACAAGACATAAAAAAAAAAAAAAAAAAAAAAAAAAAAAATTAAGTTCTCATTCAATTAAAAAGTAGTATGTCTGGTAAAATCAGCATAGTTACTAGAGTATTATCAGCTTAGTTATCTAGTTACTTCAGCTTATGAAGCATTTCACACACTTCATAACGCATTTCACAAACACAGAGCTAAACAACAAATACAAGACTTGTTTACATTGGCGGGTATCATGTGATAAATTTTTCATGTGGTCAGGAGATCACATGAATTTAGTCAATTCATATTTCTCTTAACAAGAGCAGCAACTCTAAAGAGCACCTTGCTTTATTGAGCAGCGTTGATCAAAAGTGAAAAATGGAATTTTACTGCAATGATAAAACATTGCTGTTACTTTTTATTATTTTTTTTTATATCATTTTTGCTATTGTTATATGTCCAGATCAAAATTTTGTTTAATAAAGCAAACATATTGTAACTTTTTGCTAGCATTTTATGTTTATATCATTGAATTCATTGTATAACTATGTTTATAGTATTCTCAGTTGAATTGAAATAATTCCTACTTTTTCAATTAATATATGTCAAAATTTCATATTTTAATTTTTAACTATACTGACTTTTTTTTAGTTATTAAATGAACTAAATTATAGGTGGTATGTGCCACCTGATGCAACATCTAAGTGCACTGGTGGTATGCACCAACAAAAACATGTTAAATAAACATATACAAAATAATCAAAGCCATATATTGTCTTATTGAATGAAGTAATAATATTCAAAATTTCTTGGGAGGGAAAAAAAAAAAAAAAAAAAAACTGGAGGAGCTTTGCATTACATTAAAACAGATTTTAATAAACATGATTAAATATTTTTAAATGAATACTGATAAATTTTAATAAAATGCAATCTTCTGTTTATATTAGAAGTAAACAGAAATAATCAGATATTTCTTTAAAAGTAGTAATAAGGATTTGACTAAAATGAATAAAATTAAAAACTTGCTTTTATCTCCAAATGTTCTGGAATATCTGCATGATTCTGAGGTAAAAGCTTTATCTTAAGAGTATCATCTAGTACGAGACAATTCTGACAAGAAAAAAGTGATAAGACGAATCGTTTATTAAACCTTGGGCTGACTTCTGGATGAGATTCTGTTACATACCGAGAATGTGCCCGCTGCAAGGAAAATACTAATTGAAATGAAAGCAACTAAATACATTAAAATTCTAATATATTATTTTTTAATACAATGATAACAAATACAACAATTCATAAAAAAGGACTGGTATTCTTACCAAAGGCAAAGTAAAAAACTTTTAAGTAAAATAAGAATACATAATTATACTTTTAAATACTATACATATTAAAAAAAATTATACATGCATGAAAAAACTTAAAATAATTACAGATATTTTAATTTACATAATTACAAAGAATTGTTGTCATATGTATTTTTTTAAAAACCCAATAACTATTCAGTTAATTATTTCTATATAAATTGTTTTCTATATGTAAATTTATAAAATATTTGCTAATATTACAAATATGTGTATCAATTTTTTTTTTTTTTTCTTATTTTGTAGCAACTATTTCCAAAAATTAATGAGTTATTGAAAACTAAGTACATAACAATTACCATAGCAAAAAATATTTGGCAAAAATACTAGCAAGATTTTTTAACCCTATCAAAAACATACACATTAACCTATCAAAACTAACTTATAGTGGATAACTACAAGTTAGTTTATATTATCAAGGAAATATTTGTTCAAGGTTTTCTTAAAAATACTTCAGTGAACAGAATATTGTTGATACAATAAAATTATATTTAAATTTGCAAATCAATAATTACAGATTTCTTTGGATATTTTTTATGTGCCTGAGTAGCAATGGAGTATTTTGTTAATGGGAAAGAGAGAGAAATTTCAGAACATGTGTAAAATATCTGCTGTTAAATTGTAAATAAAATGCTATACATAAGTTTTGAAGTGTTTTTTAATGCAAAATTATACTTTAAATTATTTAAAATACAGGAACTTACTAACCTAAAATCATCAATATTACTTTTAGTGTCATTAACATCATTAGAAGGTTGCTATAAGTAACAATAAACTTAGTCATTTTTACAAAAGATTTTATTAGCACATCAAAGATGGTATATAGAGAAAAATATTTAGCTTGAATTATTGCATATTTTTTATATAAGTTTAATAACATGATTTCGTTACAGTTGGCATCTCCATAAATGAAGTAAATTTCCAACATTCATCACCAACAGTTGAAAAATAAAAGATGGGAAATCCACCTCTTGTCTTTAAAGAATTAAAGCTTTCCCAAATTTAGAAGACAAAAAGGGTGGGGGGACTAATCAAATATTAAACTATAAAACTAATAAGAAATTTTATCATTTTCCTTTATAAGGCTGTAAAAATGTAAAATAATTGTACATAAATATATATATCCCTCCCGAAATTTCAGTATCAGAAAACATTGATTATCAATATACAGATAAAAACAAACCTAAGTTTCCAGATATGAAATGCAGATAATAAAGAATTACATTTGCAAATTCAGTTTCCATATTAATTATGTAAGTCTTCCATAAAAAAAATATCTAAATTTGCAATAAATAATTTATAGATTGACTATTCCTGCATTCAGAGAAGCATAACAGCTGGCAAAAGCACAAAAAGAAACAAAAAATAATTTATCAGAAATGTAGATTAATTTGAACACTAACTGATATAACTCAATATTATTTGCATTAAACAAATGTTCGAAATTCCACATATAATAAGATTTTTTAATAATCGTATATTATAACCCCTGAAAATAATGACATATGATATAATTTTCATGACAATAAAACAGCTTTCATATAGCAATATTAATTTTAAGCTGTTTTAACTCCAAATGATCGAATACACACAGTTATAAGTTCATATATTGACAGAACAAATTCATCATCCTTGTAGCAGTATTTAAAATATATATAGAGAGAGAAAATTTACATTCGAATTAAAACTCATAATTATCTGGTTTTTGTCATTCCATTTCCCTTAAAAATAGAATGATTACAATATTTTAAAATATTTGGTTGCTTAATTCATTTGAAAGTCATAATAAAATAAAGTCTGTTATACATTTTATTGATATGAACCTCAGAACTAGTTAAACAAAAGGTACACATTTTTTAGGTATATCAATGAAAGTATCTTTCATAAAAAGCTGAAATTTTTAAAAGAAATTTCAATATTAAAAGCTTTAACAGTCTTGAATATTCTAATCAGTTGTGAAAATATTAGAAATCTTATTTATATGCAAAAACTATGGTAAGTATCATTCCTAAACCAAATCATGGATTCAAAAAAATTATCTAAATCAAAACATCATTTGTCATTAATTGATGTCAAAAATGCATAATTTTAAAATCTTAAAACAAACTGTTTCTATATTTGTTATTACAATGAAGTACAGCCACAGGAATTGATTTAATAACAGTGAGTTGAAACTCGTAGATGCCACTACCACTACCAAATGTTTTAGTACTTCATTCTCAACTTTTTAATTGATTGGTTTTAAAAAGGCAAAAATGATTGGTGCATAATTGCCAATTTAGGCTCAATTCAAGCATTTCAAATTTTACACAACAATCAAGAAATTTATTGCTTCCTTGCAGATATTTATTAGTTAACATGAATAATGAGAATAAAAGTAGTATAATTATGATAAATGTATTTTACTTACACAGAGTGTTTTGAAACTCATAGGCAAAAATTTAAGGAGTGACAGTAAGCATCGAAAGAAGCAATTTTCACAATACAGTGCATCGGTGGAGAGCAAGTGGTGATCTGCAATAACTTTTATTGTCACATGCAAGAACGAAACAGCAAATGGATAGAGGAGGTACTAAATAATTTTATTGACAGCAAGTGTGGAAAAATTACAGAAACTGCTCAAAAGAGTGATTGCCTATAGTAATGCAGACATTACATACACGATGTAATGAGTGACATACTTTTTCAAAAACACTTGGCATCTCTCAGATGGCTCTGGCAGCAACAGAAATCCTAGCAACTAGGTTCTTGTTGGAGTTGATGGGGCTTCCACAGACAAAACTTTTTAAATGGATCCACAAGAAAAGGTCCAGACAGGAGAGATCGGGTGAGTGTGCTGACCAAGATGCGGGCCCAGCTAAAACAATCCATCCCCTTGGTATTTTACCATCTAAAGCTCTATGCACATTCAAGCTGAAATAGTGTGGTGCTTCTTCATACTGGAACCATATACGTGCCTGTATGTTGGCTGCTGCAGGTTGAAGTAAATCTCGCAATACCTCTAGTAAAAATGTGAGGTATGTTCTGCCGTCCATTCGGAATGGCAGAAGGTATGGGATGATCATGGTCACCCATAATTCCAGCCCAAACATTTACACTGAAACGTTTCTGATATGCATGAGGATGTGTGTTGTATGGATTGCAGGATGCCCACTTATGAAGGATGTGTGTATTTGAAATGCCTACAGGTATCAAGGCATTAGCTTTATGTACTTGGTAAGTGTGAGATACATCACATTTGTTTAACATTTTGTTGTTAATATAAAAAAAAAAAAAAAAAAAAATAGACCCCTGTTCTTAGATGTGTAACACTAGACTTTAGTTTAAAAAATTCTCTCCTTCTACCATTATATGTTATGCACCAAACAGCTTCGCTAACTCTAAAGAGAAGAAAATATATACTAGTGCTTTGCGAGGTCTTCTTGTTATACTAATCAAATGTAATTAAATATAAACAAGTTACAACAAAATCTTAGAAAAATAGTAATTCTAAAAAATGATTTCTAGTTACTGCCTTATTGCTTTTGGTACAAGTACTTACAATTAAGATTCAACCTTATCTAATATCTGAAAAACATCATGAGATATCTATACAAACCGATAGACATTTTATTAGGATTATTTAACATATCAAATTGCTAAAATGGAAAGAGGAAAGCTAGTTCAAAAGCAAAACATTCAAGTCATTAAAAATTATGATAAATCACCAAATAGGGAGAATATCCCATTATATAGTCTAACTATTCTACTTACAAGATAACCCCACCATTCATGATATATACTGTTTTAAGACATTACTTTGTAAAGCTACTTTCAAAGAGATATAATCCAAAAATATTTAAGCTTTTATTGGAGTTTTAAACTTATTCAATCATTAAAAAAAAAAAAAACCTAGATATAATATTCTTTAAATTAAAGATTAAAACTAAAATGGTTTTTTTTACAAATGTTATTACTCTAAAAATTGATTTACCATTTCCAAACTAAACAATTCTTCAAAAGATTTAATATAGGGAAGTAAAAACAGAATGATGCCTCCTCCTTCAACACATTCAGTGGTTCTAGCAATAATATTTGGTGTTAAGCCTTCAAAGTCTTGTAGAATAAGCATACCAAATGTTTGACCTAAAACTCTATCAGTTTCACTAGAAAATAAAATTATTTGCATCAATACAGAGCATTTTTTCAAATTAAAATGTTACAGAAAAGTATGAGAATTATTATAAGCTAAAAAGTTAGAGCTAATAATCTATATATATATAAGCGAAATACCACTGACTGACTCATCACGATATCTCCAAGACTATACAACCGATTGACTTGAAATTTAGCATAGTTACTCATTTTGCTATGTAGACGTTCACTAAGAACGGATTTTACGGAATTCTAATCCAAAATGTAATTTTCCTCCGTCAATCTTTTCTTATTCATCTGTTATGTCATTTTTGGCGACTTTATCGCCAAAAATGACATAACCGACGCCAAACGGAATATATTTTTTTCACATGTATACTTTGTATTGCTACCAATTAAGTGTACTTGGCGAGATTTGTGGGTGCGAAATGGAAAAATACCAAATAATTTAATATTGAGGCACTGATGGAGGATTGACAAGATTTTGGTGAAGAGGCTCTTTATGCGAAATTTCGTGCCAGTCGAAAATAGGAAACGTACATATTTAGCAATAGAAATAAATAAATTTGGAATCCCAAAACGGGTGAAAGCGTAGATCAGCTTCAAAACTTAGTGGGATTTCGAAAAATACTAAAATTGCGACTTCTTATAGGGTAGCGCATATGCAAGACAATCCACTGAGTAAGATGTATTATAGGTTTGTCATATATAATGTAAATGTTGAGCCCCGAAATACCTACATTTAGAGATTTATCACCAAATATCTTCCACCGCCAAGCTGAAGCATTTCAATGACCTTGCAATGTGAATATTAAAAAGCTACACTATTGTAACCACAGCTGATTTCCGACCGCTTTGCAGAGCAAACGATAATTTTCATTGTTGTGGAACCTAGACGTAAGTCTTAAATTTATGAGAAAAGTATTTTATTATTAATAATGATTGATAAATTACATTTGTAAATTCAAACGCAATCTTACAAAGATATTGAAGTTGGCTTTTAACAAATGAATAATAACGGTATGTTATTCATGTCATTGATCAAAAAAAATAAGCAGCTATCAAAATATTTATTTCGATGTACGCATCAATTGTAACCTAATGTAAATATTATACAAAAGTTTTGTTTCTGTATTTTGACAATTTTTAGTTTTTGTTTTCTAGAAAATAAATGTTTTTGATTTTTTAAAATGGCTGGATATTTTATTGTTTTCATAATACAGAATTATTTTTAATGCTATGATTTTTTAAGAGCTATTCTGTCTTATTCAATTGCAGTTCCAGATATGCTGCTAGCGTAATAGAGTTATCCCTTTGCAAAAAGGGTAACGTAATACGGGTGATTTTTGCTAAAAAATTTTACTATACCTTATTTTTTTGTTGAATTTTTAAATAATTTGATTTTAAAAAATTAATTTCAGTTATATTTTTTAACTTGAAAAGTATTTCATTGTAGGTTAATACAAATTGATTTTTCATATTTACTTTTCAGTTATAATTTTAATAATGGATGTTAAATATATTTGGGTAGATGGAATACCTAGTCCTTTCCAAATTTTTAAAATTCTTGGCAACGGAGCATGTTTATTTTCGTCTCTGTCTTTGCTGGTGTTCGGTGACATATCGATGGGGTATAAAATGAGAAATATTATTGTTTCTCACGTGTTTAACAACCGGGATCGGTTTAAATGCTACACTCAAATGCCATCTGGCACCTCTTATAATACAAACGATTTATACTTTACCGAAATGTGTAAACTAAACACATATGGATCTATTTGCGAAATTATGGCTGGCGGCAGAGCTATTTCACTATCAGTTTGAAGTGTATCAAAGTGGCTGCTTCTGTTGGTGAAGCAATTCAAGGGAAAAAAGATTACGTTTTAAGGGAAATTGTCATAGTGGTCATTTTGATATTTATATTGAAATAATTGGATTAACAAATAGAAGTAAAATTAATCCTGGTGAAGATAATGTGAAACAAAATGAAGAAAACATGTCACCTTTAGTGTTTCAGCCTCAAGAAAATGTGTCTGTGTTAGTTTCAAAGACTCAATCAATATCTAACATTGATTTATCAAGTTCAAATGAATCAATTATTAATGTTGTAATATCTCTTCAACTAAATAAATGCAAAAAAAAAAAAAGAAAAAGAAAAAAGAAAGAAAAAAATTTGCAAATTCAATTAGATATAAACAAGTAAGACAAGCTACTACAAAATATACTCAAAGTCATCCTGAAGTACATAGAGAAGCTGCTTCAAAATATACTAAAAGCCATCGTGAAGTACATAGAGCAGCTGTAAGAAAATACTTTTCTAATAAGCCCCATGTGAATCAGGCAACTGTAATTAAATACAATGAAAAAAGATCAAAAGTTAAATTAGTGCCATGGACTTGCAAAAATTTGTCTGGTTTTAAATATAAAATAGATATTGACTATTCACAAATGATAAAATTGTCAGCATCAGAAAACATTTGCCCTGTTCAAGACGCCGTGCTTTAAAATGGATAGAAGAACCTCCAGGAATCTGCTGCAGTGGTGGTCAAGTCCAGCTTCCTGCTATTAGATCCTACCCTGAACCTTTGAATAGTCTTAACCATAAGGATCAGCTTTCAGAACATTTTCTTTCTACAATTCATAAGTATAATGGATGTTTTCAGATGACATCATTCGGAGCAAAAGAATTGAAGGAGGGAAATTTTATGCCAATATTTAAAGCCAAGGGGCAGGTATACCACAGGATAGGTAGCCTTTTGGCTGAACCTCCTCAACAACCTTTTCTTCAGCTATACTTCCTATGTGATGATGAAACCAAACATTCGTTGTGGTATTTTCCCAGGTGTTAAGCCAGAATTAGTTAACCAATTACAAAAGGCCCTACATGAACTTAACAGGTATATTCGCGATTTCAAAGCTGCTATTGATTCAGTTCCTAAAGATCAAAAAGAGTTCAAGGTTATAATTAATGCCGATAAAAACCATCTGGAGAGCACAAAGGTCGTTTCAATGCTCCTCAAAATAAAGAAGTAGCTGTTTTTATTGTTGGTCAGGATTTCGAAAAAAGAGATATTCTATATAGCAGAGACAGTAAATTGGTACGAATTAATGAAACATATCGAGCTTACGATGCTCTTCAGTACCCTTTGATGTTTTTTCGTGGGGAAGATGGTTATTGTAAAAATATTTTAAAAATTGATAGCAATACTAGGGCTCCTATCAATAAGACTGTCTCTGCTTCTGAGTTCTACAGCTATAGGTTAATGGAGCATGTTGGTGAAATCAATTATCTATTGCTCTTTCGTCAGCTTTATAATCAGTTTTTGGTCAGTATGTATGCAAAAATAGAAACTGAAAGGATTGATTGGATTCGTAACAATCAGAAAAAACTTAGGAGTAAGGAATATGTCGACTTATAAGACGCTAAAACAAAAAAAGATACACAGTCATCCAAAATAGATAAAATGGTTGTGTTGCCATCTTCGTTTACTGAAGGATCTCGCTACATGCATGAAAGAACTCAAGACGCTATGACATACTTAAGACATTTTGAACGTCCCGACTTATTTATTACATTCACTTGCCATTCTAAATGTTAAGAAATCAAAGATCTTTTGAAGCAAGGTCAAAAACTTACCCATTCATTGATAAACTATTAACAATTAAATACTTTTCTCATATATTTGAAAGTCGTGGATAACCATTATTACAGACTATCAATTTCTTAAAATTTTAAATTCAGATCATAATTATCATTTAAAAATTGAACATTTTCTCGATATTTTACGTATAGGTTCCAAAATATGATATCATCGTCTGCCCAGCGGAGCGGCCGGGTATCAGCTAGTAAAATACATAAAATCTGAAAATGATAAATATATTAAATCTAAACAATTTCAAAACCATTACAAATTTACAAGTAATTAATTTACTAGAAAAAATATTCATATGCTTTAATATAGAAAAAGAAAGATTTCATTTAATCATCATAGAGATACAAATTTAAAAATAGCAATTATAAAATCATTTAACTTTTTTGGAATTTAAAAAGATTTAATTTTTAAACGTCAAAATTTTAATTTTGAGAATTTTTTGTATAAAAATTATCAGAAAAGCAATAAGATTAGTATTGAAAAATAAAGTACACACTTTCAATTTGAAATATATATTACAAGTCAATGGCATTTCCCTTAAAATTGCATTTTGCTGGAAATCACGCATTACTGTACATTCTTTGCAATCAGTCAAAAACTTCAAATGGAATATTCTTGAGTTCTAAATGCTGTTTACAGTGTCAAACCACCAATAAAACATGTTTTAGTTTGGAAATCCAACTTTGATAACATCATGGGAGAAATTATTCTAAAATACCAATTTAAACCAGTAATTGAATTGGATAATTAACAAATATTATTATTATACAGAAATCAAAACCCTTACATTCTTCCCAATAGATGTACTTGGATTGAACCCTCTTTACTGTCAATAAAATTTTCTGACCACACATATTTTTAATGTTCCCATTTTTGTCTGTGATAGATGCGCAAGAAGTCTTTCAGAAATGGTTACATTAGCATCACACTTCGGGAAGACCAGGACTTTTTTTCGGGGGGGGGGGGGGAACCATGATATTGAAACATGAAAAAATGATGAGGATGACCTCTAAGCTGATACTTCTTTCTTCATACTTTTACAACATACTAAAAATTTGAAGCTTATTTCTATTAAAATTTCAACAGCTTCCCATTATTCAGCACAGTGAATCTTAAGTGGAATTTAGAACTTGAATTCATGGTTCAACACAACTGGTCACTAAATTGTTATCATGACCACTTCACAACCACAGCTCACCAAAAACTTTTAGAATAGTTGTAATCTTTACAATTACCAGGAATGACTATATCAGTAGAAAACTTCGACTTTAACAGAGAATATTTCAGTTTAGCTTTCCAAACATCTACACTGAATTTGTTCATAAGCTTAACTTTAAGCGAATGTTTCAATGTCTTAATGCTGTTATGAAATTTTTTTCTGGATGTGTGGGAGTGAAATCAAGTCTAACTTGGAGAATAATAACAAATGACACTTTATTCATAAGTCTTCAGGACAATACACAGACAGCACAGCTTGAACAATAATAGTACAAACAAATAAGTGGCACTTGCACAGTTTAGAGACAAATACAAGAACAAAACACTTTTAAGGACAGTCACAATTATCAACAATGTTTAGCTCACCAGCTTCTAGTTCTCACTACAGACAAACACCACAGTAATACTCTGCACTTCCAGGGCAGGCAATGATGATTCAAAACAAGTGCATGCTGCTTCTTTGCAAATCCACAGCTTTCAGACAATTTCCCAATCAATATTCACAACAAACTGACAGATTCTGACAGTTCCGCTAGATTCAGGCCGAACCTCCAACAGATTCACCCGGCCAAGATTCCACGATTGGTCTACAAAGCAGACTACAGAAAAATTGATTCCTAAGACTGCAGCTCTTGGCATATTTATACCTGTTCCAGCCAAGTATGATGTCACGAGGGAAAATTTATGAAAAGTATATAACTTTTCCCCCAATCAATATTTTGTCTAAGTTCCAGCACATTCGAGGTCTTTCCATTTGTCACCAAATCCCTCATCAAGATTAAGAGGTTATTACTTAAACTCTTTTTAATTAACTGATGACATCTCTGTAAATGCATCTTTTCCTTCACAAGAGAACCACTGTAGGGAAGTACCATCTCATATTCATAACAATAAATAAATAAAAAAAAAATTTTAAGTAATGCACTCAGAATGAATTTATGCTTTCAGATTACACATCACATACAAAAAGGTTCCTATAAGTCAAAAAGAAGTTATTTGACTTATATGTATAGTAGGATTGTAAATTATGGTGTAATACCAACACAATTAATCCAATTACTTTTTAAACACATTCTGAATATGTACAAAACAGGAAAAGAGACAAAATCTACATATTCTAATGGAATGTTTTTCTTTCTTTTCGGTAAAAAAACAAACTCTAATAGGAATTTTTGCTAACATGATTTATTTAATACTAAGTAAAGTCTTGTTAAATGAACAGTACTGTAATGAAATAGAATAATTCGAGCAAAGATGAAAAGACAAATAATTCTATACTGAAGGAAAAAATGCAAGTATTGAAAAAAGTTATAAAACTTTATAAATATAATTTAATGTTTTCAAAACAACACAAAATCTATTGATAAATCAAACAGAATGAAGTTTTGGAATTCATATATTTAAAAGGAAGATACAATTGTGAAACTTGAGTAGGATATTTAGTTTTATTAACGTCGCGCTAGAAGCAACACAAGGGCTATTGGGATGGACCTCATAATTTTGAACCACGGTCAAGTGACGAGGACGACACTTGAGCTGGCACCCCCTTTCCTAACATCCACACCATGCCAACAGGTGGACTATGGGCCCGGACAGATTTAACGTACATCAGACTTGAGTAGGATGTGCACTTACATAGTTACAAAGAACGTGGTAGTATTAGGTTGTTCGGAAAGTAATTTCATTTTTTTTTTTGTGGAAATGAAAGACAGTTTTCGTATAATAAACAAATACTTTATTAAATTTATATTGGCCGTTCTGGTCCAACAACTTTTGCCATCTTTCTGGTAGTAGCATAATTCCACGCTCATAAAATTTTTGGTCTTTGCTGGCAAAAAACTGATCGAGGTGGTTTTTGACCTTCTCATTTGAGGTGAAGGTTTTACCGTCTAAAAATTTTTGGAGTGACCGGAACAAATAATAATCCGATGGTGCCAGGTCTGGAGAATATGGTGGGTGTGGCATTGTATCCCATTCAAGCTATAAAAGCTTTTGCCGAGTGACCAAACTTGTGTGAGGTCTCGCGTTGTCTTGGTGAAACACTACACCTTTCCTGTAGATTAGTTCTGACCTTTTCTGTTGAAGTGCATCATTCAGTTTGTCCAGCTGATGACAGTAGACTTCCGAATTAATCGTTGTGTTATCCGGTAAAAACTCAAAAAAAAAAACGATTCCTTTAAAATCCCACCAAACAGACAGCATCACCTTTTTTTGGTGAATATCGGCTTTGGAAATGGTTTGAGCCGGTTCATCTTTTTTGCTCCATGACCTCTTGCGTTTGACGTTGTTGTATACAACCCATTTTTCGTCCCCAGTGATGATGCGCTTCAAAAACGGATCATTTTCAAGACGTTTGAGAAGCGAATCGCAGACGTCAATGCGACGACACAGATTTCTCTCTGTGAGAACATGGGGAACCCATACATCGAGCTTCGAGGATAATCCCAGGCCTTTCAAGTGGTCATAAACAGTTGAATTTGATAAATTTAACCTCAATCCGATCTCACGTGTTGTTATTCTCCGGTTCGCATCAACTAATGCCTTTATCGCATCTTTATCAGCTTCAACCGGCCTTCCCGAACCTGATGCATCTTCGACACCAAAATTGCCGGATCGAAATTTAGCGAACCAGTTCTGGCACTGGCGTACTGTCAACACACCTTCTCCATACACATCGGTCAATTTCTTTCTGGCTTGAACAGCATTTTTACCCTTTCTGTAGTAAAACAGTAAGATACGTCGAAAATGCTGCTTATCGCTCTCCATATTTAAAAGGGCACCAACCAAAAACTACTGCGTAGAATTAATAGGAATTTTTCACACACAAGCCTTGCTATATGAGCTCTCAAAGCATATAAAAATTATCTGGCTTAAATGTGAAGTTGGGTGCAAAAAAAAAAAAACAATTAAATCCTCTGTTGGGAAAAAACGAAATTACTTTCCGAACAACCCAATATTTTTTTTTATTTAAGATAAGTTTTTTCACATAATTATGTTAACTTCAAACTTAATGAAACCTGCAGATATTACCTGTAATGGCAAAACATAACTTCAGATGACAACAGAAGATGATCCAAAGCAAGGTATTCGCAAAAAGTACTACTCAATGCATATTCTTTCCTCAATCGTTTAAATTGTTTTTTTAGGCTAAATCTAAAAAAAAAAATTAGTGAATAACATAAATATGATGATATAAATAATTTACAACATTAAGTATAAATTTAAGCAATGGATATATACATACTTATCAAACTTTTTTTCTTTTGAAAAACACCACAGAACAGAAGGTCTTTTAAAGCCTTCAACTTGTCTGTTCTTAACCAAAAGATGATGCAAATATACAACCTAAAGAAAATAACAAATCTCAAAAATATTTTATTTAATTATATATGCACAATAAACCAAAATATTTAACCTGCAGTTTGCGAGATTGTTTAGCAAACATTTTAATGACACTTGAAATGGAAGGGACATTTCACTCCATTTCTTAAATAATTATTTTAATTTTTGCATTTATTTCCAACAAAATCTTTAATTTTCCATCTACCCTTCTATTTTTTTTTTTTTTTTTATCAAAAACAATAAGCAGGACTGAGAAACACTAAATTTGGTTCTTCTCTGTTGAAATAGTGCCCAATGATGAGTCGCCGTAGAACTTGGAAATATCACCAAGATAGTTACATTGCAATAGGTTTCCTGAATTTGACAATGACCTTGGCGTAATCATAATTTGACTGGTGCTACTATAACAGAGAAGTACCCTAAATTTCAAAGGTGAGCAGGATAAACTACATAGCCTTAGAATTTTACATCCTTTCCTTCCTTTTGAAGCCACATGTTACACTTCGTCATCTGATGCCAAGACCAGTATAGCCTTGTCAAGTCAGATTAATTGGGACCATAACCAGTCTCGAATATTAAAAATCAGGGTTACCAGGAGAATAAGGAAAAATAAAACAATCAAATCATCCTTTTACAGAAGATGAAGAAATTTACTTAGGGAACAATCGAAGTGCATTTAAAGTTATTTTGATGCAATTTCCATTTCGATAATGTAATACCGTATGGCATTTGTGACATAAGAGGTGCAATTCATAACTTAGTTGACTCTTCACAGAAAATTTGTTAAGTCCTCCCCCTCCTTTTGTTTTTCATATTGACCACCTTGACAGATTTAATGAACTATGACCATAGGGCCCCAAATACATATCAGGTAAGGGAGAATTTTTTTTTAAATGTTTAAAGTTAAAAAGATATACTATACTAACTTTAGCAAGTCAGTTAAATTGATTTGATAACAATCAATTTAATTTTATTAATTATATATTCTTTATAATATTTTCAGTCAATTTATAATTATCAATATTTTTAATTATTAAAATTGATTTATTTCAATACACAATGAAAACTATTCAGTATATTTTTTAGCAACATCAACTTTAGATCTTGTTCCTACTTTAATAAAAAATGATATGCATCTTACCATTTTTCAAACCCAGAAATGAGCCCTGGATATAGTTCATAGGTTATTTGGAGCATAGCAGACATTGTCTTAAAAATATCATTTTGCCCAAGTAACTAAATAATTAAAATAAATAAATTCATATTAAATTATTAGGTCTCTCCAAGGTATTGTAACAGATTAAAACATACTCTTAAAATATCTCAAAACTGGCAAAGGAAGGGAGAGAGAGAAATTTGTATTTGCTATTGATGATTTAACACTAGAAAGAGGGCTGCCATCATTTTGATGGTTTCACGATTTGTATTGTGTGCTATGTTTTTAATTTTGTTCAAAAGCTTCTAAAATTTTATGGATTAGTTTCACATGAAACATGCTGATGAAAAAAGATAATGACAACAAATCTACAGATGCCTATATAACTTAGAAAACAGAAACATCAAGTCATGAAAACGGTAGAAAACTCCAATCAAGAAAACTAAATGAGCACCTTACAATATATGTGTCCACATTCCTGCAGTTATCAAGCCAGCTAAAGATTTAACAGATAATTTGGATATATACAAATGTCACATTACTGATTGCATAGTTGAATAAGTATATTTGTTCAACGAAGCCTAAATTTCTCGTTCAAGGGATGCCAGAGATACGGATGGAGCAGAAATAGTTCTTTGGGACTTGCTTCATTTGGCTGATGTTCACCATAGAAATAGAGTTAACCTTGAAGAGTGGACGATTTCAAAATAGTAACGAGTTTGATGAGATTTTTATTGGGAGCTTTAAACTTTACAGAAATGGTGACCTTCTTTACCATTTAACTTCCAAACTTTTAAACCAACCACACCTTCCCATGGCCAAGATTTGAAGGGCCCCAAATACTTACAAGAGGTTTTAGCGATAATGCATAGCGTTTGTTCTACTGATGATAAATAAAATAAAAACCAGTCAGGAGGCATAAAATTCTTCATGTCATGAAAAGAAACTTAAATTTTTTAAGACGAAATAACGGCAGTTTGCAACAATATTTTTTAAAAAATGCTACCCAAATCGGTTCATTAGGTTTAATTAACGTCCCACTGGGAGCGACAAGGGCGTTATTTTGAACCTCGGTCAAGTGATGAGGACGACACTTGAGATGGCACTCCTTCTCCTAACTTCCACACCACGCCAACCCAAATCAGTTCTTCTCTGAAATAGCGATGCTCCGTCAAATTACGATAACGCCAAACTCGATGCCTACCTTGCGATATAGCTTACCTCGGCCTTATTTCTTAATCATTTGGCAATTCATCGACGGACGCCGTTTCAACAGGGAAGTATACATAAATAGGTATTTGTCTGTTATAGCGGCGCCCGTCAAATTATGATTACGCCAAGTCATCCACAAACTCGTGAACTTGTTACAACTTACTTGGTGATATTTCTTAGTCGCTTGCCGATTAATCATTGGGCGCCGCTGTAATAGACAAGGACTCCTTAAATCTTACCTGTTCCTTTGCTTGTTCTCCATAAATAAAAAACAGTGATCGGTGACGAGAATTTACCCCATCAGTTATCATTTTATTTAATCTTATATCTATTTTTCTACGTGACATCTTTTTTTTTATAAAGACAAAAAATTACAAGTTAAAGCAATATAATATTTTGGTGATGTAAGAGATACAGCTCTTATTCAATATTGATTGGATCGTTTTATAGGATATAAAGCAACAAAAGGCTATTAACCATAATTCTACTCTGAATCTGAGAATTAGTAATACAATTAATTGATTGGGTTTTGTGGAATACGGAATAACAAAAACTTTAATCCCTCCAAGCACTCCTAGCAAGGAATCGAGATTCCATGTGCTTCTAAAAGACGGTTGCAGTGAATTTTTATATTATGTGGAATATTCTTGTGTTAAATACATATCTATATTGATATATAAATCATCTAAAAATTTTTGGCACAATTTTCTGCACACTTATATAGATGGGTTTTTGCTAAAAATATTATATAACATGCTGGTGACTTCTGTTTTCATTCTTTTCAAAAACTTGAACACTACAGTTTCTTTGGCATGATTCCGATAAAATGTATTTGTCATTCGGATCCGTTCATAAACAGCGGGCTATTGGCGATGAATGAGCGAATTATTTATGTTTAATATTGTCAATGTTATGCCAAAACAAAAATTACTCAGGAATTTTTCGACAGTTCAAGGTTTGTGAAATTGCATTTGTACTTTTGACTCTTTATTTGAAATTGTGAGTTCACGCTATTTGAATTGTGAAATTACGACATTTGCGAAAGTCGCAACGTAATATTTTCCCGCCTTAGCACTTAACGGATTATTTCAGTAAACAATAAATATTTAATTTGTACTTTTCTAAAATTTGCTCACGTATCTGTATATTCCTGTTTCATCTTTTAATGATTATAGTATTATATTGAACTGAAAGTAATTGTACATTTACATTGCAATAATAATTAGTAGAATTGCAGATAACGTATTTTAGAAGTACTTGTTTTTTTCAACTTACCCAGCTGCCATAACATCTTGCCTAATTAGAGTTTTCTATTATTCATTTAAAAATTAGTTGTCACTTATTTGAAGAAAAATATTTATTTCGAGTCCTGTTTGTTGATCTTAGCATAAATGAGTATTTATGCATGTTATATGTATTTGTAGTATTTTTATTTTTAGAACATTCCTTATTTAAATAATTACCAATTGTAATATCTGTAAAAATAAAATACTTTTGTTGATTTCCAAAGCTGTAAAATTAAATTTTTGAGTGTAAAATTTTGATTCTTATTAGATCAGTAGACTTTACTGTATATCAGGGCTTCTTAAACTTTTGTCATTCACGACCCCATTTATGATTGCGAGTTTCTTGACGACCCCAAACAAACCTTGACGACCCCATACATGAATCATTGTTTAGCTGCAGGTTGCACGTGTGTACGCGCGCGCATTCCTCCCTTTGATTGTGTGTGTATTTAGAGGTGGCGGTCAGAGTGGGAAGTCAGCGGCGCGCGGTTTATTCAACATGTATGATACCGACAAACGCATTAACAATGTATAGCCACAGTATAATAATAGCGATCATCGATTGTTTACTGCTAACGGTGGAGATAGATCAAAACCTTCAACAAATGCGCGTGTCTAGACGCTGCAAGTTCACTGTATTCCGCCAACTCTAGTGATGTTATGAAATGGTATATATAAATATTTGACATTAAAATCTCTCGCGACCGCAGAATTTTGCTTCGCGACCCCATTTGGGGTCGCGACCCATAGTTTAAGAAGCCCTGCTGTATATTAACTTTAAAATGTTTTCCAATGTTAATTTTTTTATTATTATTGGGGCTCATTTAATAATTAAAATGTAATTGTTTGTGTAACATATATCAATATTTAGTTTATGCATATTCATATTGTTGTCATTGAATAATTACTTTCTGTGATTATCTCTAAATTGTAGTTTTAAGTATTTATTCTTGTTTCAAAGCTATTAAACAAAGGAGGCTAGAAGTAATCAGATAAAATTATATATTTTTTTACTTATTTTATGTACAACTTGTATCTAATACTATTAGAAATATTAGTACTCTTACTTTATAACCACTTCACTTATTGCTTTTCTTGTCTTAATTTTCTCAGAGGTACATCCCTCTGAGAAAGGAAAGTGATACCAATCAGGCTCCATAAATACATAAATCTACTTAACTCATTGTTTTACCTGGTTTAATTTCTTTCTTACTGATCATTGTATTGTTAACAATATATATTCAACTCCTTTGTCATAAAACAATATTTATCTGCAATGAATATCAAAATGGACTCCATATTGTGGTGGCTTGAAGCAGAAACAGCTATGTAGCATTTGTTCTTGTCTGGAAGAGGTGTTTGTGCATAAATGTGGTTTGTTGGATCATGCATTCTTTTTGTTACTGATGTATGATTCATTCACTTACTGTACAAATAATTGATATATCAAATTTTGTGAGTAACATTCACTAAATACAAACTTTTTATGGTAAATCATACTTATCATTTTGTTGATCCATATTTTCAATCTGATGCACATCCTGTGGAGCACTTGTGAAATAGTACAAAATGATAAATTCTGGAATGCATTATTTATCAATCTATGGATATTTCTGTAATAGAATTTATATGGCATCTGTATGAATTAAAAAGAATAAAACGTTCTCTGCTGTGTTAGATATCATTTAAAAATTTATGTCTACTGCTTGAAGTTAAATATTATCTTAAGTTAAATGTCCAAATTAGTGTTCTTTTTTGCATATTTGTTATTTAAGATGCAATAAATATTTCTGCTTTTTTCTAAGAATTTCTCTTTTATTGTTTTTCTTACTAGAAAGAAACAGAACAAGAACTTAAAAGTGCAGTCAGACCCCGTTAACTCGCGAGTCTACTTAATTTGCAGTGTTACTTTGCCTCTCTTTTTATGAAATTAAGATTGATTTTTAATAAAAGACTTCTAATTTTCTAGTAAAGATACATCAATGCTTTTTTTTTTAAAAAAATTCTATGTTATGTAACATGATATAAATATGCCATAGTGTTCCAGTTTGTAGTAGCAAGCTGAAACTCTGAATGAGAGAAATCAAATTTGGTTTGCTTACCTAAAAACAAGCAAAGAAAGAAAGAAGCACAGTGGTAGAGCAAAAATATTTTATGAAACCAGAATCTGCAAATCTCTGGACGAAAAGTGATTCATCACAAAAGAAAGAAGAAAGGAAAATCAGACTATGTAGAAATTAAGAAAAGGCTGTTTTTGATGCACTTGTTATGAAAGTTTTGGGAGAAAAGGGGTCAACCATTTAAGTACTTATTATTTTTTGAAATTTGAATGTTTAAATATGAATTACCATTTCTTGCTGTGTAAAATGCTCTAGTTTTCTGAAGGGATTATTTTCAAGGTCTCGCGATTAGTGAGATTAGCAGTATATTTCATTTTTATTGGACAAATTCTAAAAGTTATAGAATTTATTTATTTTTATTTGTTAGAATGATTTCATTTATAATTATAAATGTCAAAAGTGTGCATATGCTATACAAAAAATTCATGTTGATGCTGTAATTTATTTTATCTCTTAATTTATGGTAATTCTATAATTTGTGGATTAGTAGCCATAGGCTCTGACCACCATGAGTTAATGGGATCCAACAGTAGCTATATAAAAGCATTTTATAACTGATAGAATCAAGCCAAAATACATTTGAAGGGCAGTATTGTTATCACTGAAAGTTATCAAAATATATTTATTTGTCACCATATTGTATTTTAATATTTGCTTTGGATCTTATCTGTAATGTCACAGAATCTGTGCTTATTTATCTCATGGTAGTTTTTTAAAATATTAATTTTCATTCCAGAAACAAGAATTTAGGAGGTGGGAAGAAATTTTACAGAAATAAGGATTAAGACGCAGATTCTGTCCAATTTTACGTTTGGTAAGTATCTCTTTGTTACATAGCTTGTTTTTTTCTAGAAATATTTTTATCTGATGAAAAGAATATGTGTTAAATTAGTTGATTTCAAAATGTCGAAAAGAAGAACATGAGACACAAAAGATATTGTTTTAATATGACATAGTGTAATTTGTGGCAACCATTTTCCTTTGTCAAAATGGGTTTAAGTCAGGTATAGGGTGTCCCCTTGGTCATTGGCGACTTTTGGGAGCGATAATGATTTGGTTGCCATCTCGATAGGGGACACCCTATTCCCAACTTTAACCGTCAAAATGTTCTGGATTAGTAATAAGAAAATATTATAAATTGAATATATAAAATGTGAAGGTATGAATTTTTACAAAAAGCGTTTAGATAAATGATTCAGAGCTACTTTTATAGAAAACATTTATTATAAGAAACTTGTATTAATAATAAAAAAAAAAAGCTTGGCAAATTTTTTTCAAAAGTAAGATTTATAATATAATCAATAATTCTTGCAAAAGGTTTAATTTTTTTTCTTTTTGATATGAAATAAAATTTTATAACACAATTAGGGGAATAACAATTTATTACTTAAACTATATTACATGAAAATTCTTTAGACTAATTATTTTTTTTCCTCTACAAATACTTTTTTTTTTTTTTTTTTGCATCTTTTTGAAATTACTCTTGAAAGGGATTTTTTTTTAAAGATACATAAATTTTATGTATTCTCACATTTTTAAAGAACATTTCAATGTTATCTCATGGATGTTTTTGTTGAATATTATATGAGCATTATAATGTTTTATGTTGCAAACAACTCTTTTTTACAATTTATATTAAGAGTCTGATTGTCAAGTAGTTTTTGTTTACCTTATTATCAGTTGAAAGTTTTATTTTCGAGGCTTATCTCCCACTTAAGCGTGTACATACATATCGCACCATCCCCCAACATTAAAATTTAATTGTGACATTACGCTGTTTCTTGGTTTCTGAAATGCAAATGATTTACGTTCCAAAATTGACGAGCTCAGAGGCTTTGTTATTCAGCAGAATTTTGATCCGTTTTGGTGCAAGAGACTAAGTTCCAAAATAAAGGTGATAGAATTATTCTCACTCCTCAGATTGAAAAATGCACAGCTATTTATTGTAAACACCATTATAAATGCAGCAGAGTCCTGATCCCGAAATTACAGTACTTGGATGCAACTGCTATCAAAATCAAAATTGATAATTTTCTCCTTTTAGGAGTAGTCTATGCTTATGCTCATAATACCCATCTGAATAATCAGTAATTTCTGTAGCAGAACCTTTTTAAAATTATCAATTCTGGCCAAAACATTAACATTTCTGGAAATATGAACTCTAAACATAGGCACTGGAAAAATGCGAGTTCAAATTATTTTAGCTATAAACTCAATTTAATAAGCAGAACTCCAAATGTGAGGATTGTTGCACCATACTCTCCTACACATATAAATCCCCTTCTCCAGACCAGGAGCAAGGGATTCCATAATTGATCTTGCAATTTTCAAAAACATCCCCTTCAATTATGATATCAGACTCGTATATTATATAAGTTCAGATCATTTACTGGTCATTCTAACTCTGAATATTAACTTTGCTTTTATCAAAATTCCACGACAACTCTCCACAAAGTGGAAGAACTTTCATTTTATTTTAAATTCAAAACCACTTCCTAGCCCCAACTTCTCCAGCAATGAAGATTTTGGAAATTCATTTGGACAAGTTAAAGGTATTATCTCAGAGGCCTATATGGCAGCCTAAAGCAAAATTTAATCCTCCTCCTCTCCAGCTCCCCCCTGAAATCAGAACGAAAATTCCTAGAGATCAGGCTCTGAAAATGAACCCTGAAATCAAACATTTTTTTCTAAAACAGATGGGAAAAACATAATATGAGTATATCGCCTGATACAAACATTTTAAAGGACAACCTCCCTACTCAAAAAGCCTTTTCACCCCATTCTGCCCCTTCAGGTATGATCTTGGTAGTATCTCTGTAGCTCCTTTTGAAAAATGAAGAAGTTATAGCTGACAGCCTTCAAAAACAATTGATGAAGCCCAATGAAGACACAGATAACTCCAGGTTCTTTGCTCACACTCATAGAAAAGTTCAAAGATTTTTGTCCTCTCCCACTGTCTAGAACTGGAACCAGTCAAGGCTAGCAAAGTCATTGACTTCATTCACAACTTAAAATCCAATCTAGGTGCTTTATCAATTTTTATCTTTAAAACCTTCTCAAAGATTTCGAAAACTGCCATGGTTGTTCCCATTCTCAAGCTGAATTTTAACAATGAAAATCCTCAAAATTATTGCCTGATATATTTACTCAGTTTGCCGAGCAAAGTATATAAATTTGTTCTCGTGAATCACCTGAGCCAGGAATATCATTATTCCTGAACAGCATGGCTTTATTACCAAGTGCTTAACAGTAACCCAGTTATTGAGTCACCGAACTGCAACTGAAAGAATGCAACTTGAGTAACAATATTGCTTTTTATACTGTAGTATGGTAATGCAGTAGTATACTTAATAAATTTCATTTGTCTGTATTTTTATAATACTTGTAACAAATAAATTTTATGAATGTAATATAAATTAACAGAACAAAAAGTGAAGTCCTCCCCATTATTTTTAAAGAATTATATCCATTATAATAACAAATTCAGGAAAACAAATGTTTATCATATTAATAGATTATTAAAAGAAAGTACTATCTTATTAAAGTCGTTTTGGCAAAATGATCGTTAGAGGCATATTTCATTGTCATTTTAATCTATTTCATAATGACTTAATTTTCAAATTAAAATTTTTTTATTTACTTTCAAAATAGTCATGAAATAATGGATTTATAATTATGAGTTAAACTTTTTAAATAATTTTATTTTGAAAATATATTTGCATCATGCAGATTGTTGCTATTTTCCAAATATTTATAGGCAATTAGATTTTATCAGTTATTCATGTTGTTGAAAATTATATAGATTTTCATGAAAAATATTTACTTTTTATGTTTTTCCTTATGTTCATAAATACTGTAATTCAAAGTTATTGTCAATTACACGAGTTTTTATATATTTATTAGAAGCATCAGATAAATGAAACAATTGTATATGTGTAAAGAAAAGTGACTGACTTCCAAATTATCATGTGATCATTCAAAGATAATATAATTTTTTGATAATGAATGTTAAAGGCACTAGGTGAAAGGTCCATACAAGTAATTTTAACAGAAAATTATGTTTAAAATTGGATTGCTAATATGACAGTGGTTCTTATTATTTTTGAACCATTTCCGAGTTCTGTGAGATGTGTATATTAAATAACGAGATTGATACTGCTACAGAAAAAGTATGCAACAAATGCCAGTGCTACTGAAACTTTTAATTTATTGAAAGAAGTGTATGGTACATTGATTACTTATCATGTGCACATGTTTTTGAGTAGTTTAATCATTTTCAAGATGGTTAAGAAGACGTTGAAGATGATTCATGTCTGAGTCGCTCTTCCATATGGAAAAAAAAAAGGATGACAATTTTAAAAAAAATCAGTAATCTGGTTCACTCTAGCTATTGGTTAAGTATTTATACGATTGCTGAGATTGTAGGAAATGACAAATAATCCATGTAACAAATTTTACACTACAATTTTAATATGCAAAAAGTGTATCAAAATGGTGCCTAAAATTCTCGTGTTTGAACAATAAGCTCGCAAAATGTTTGTATTGACACTTTGACCATCTGCCTTATTCGCCTGATTTTTCACCATTTGAGCATCTATTTCCTAAGGTGAAATCTGCATTAAAAAGGAGCAAGATTTGAGTCCATTGAAGCTGTGAAAGAGAAAGTGGCACATATCTTGAAGGTATTTACAGAAGACTTCCAATACTCTTTCTTACAGTGGAAGATTTGCATGGAGCTTTGTAGATATAGAGGAGAGGTGTATACTGAAAGTGATAATGAGTAAATATGTATGAAATCAAAATAAAATGTTTTACAGCATTCAGTCTTGTTATTTAATAGCCAACTTTGTATAATATTACAGTGGTAATGTTTTTTTAAAACTAAAGAATTTCATTCTGAATTAAGGTTACCAGAAGATGTCAAAGTTTTCCATTCATGTTCTAGACTATTGTTTTAATTCTTCCCTAAATGAATTTGTTGCTGTCTCTTTTTAATTTTAACTTAATAGGTTTATTAAATTTTAGAAATATAGCTGAGGAGATGAAGTAAGATTACTTTATCTTAAGACAAATTGCTTATTCCTTTTTATCAAGATGTATGCTATTATACCAAGGATAGCAACTTTATACCAGGGTGCAGTCTAGAAAGGAATCTACATTGAAAATATATGCATGATATGCTGATTGAAACTTAAAAATAATGTAGTGTGATTATTAATAATTGTAATAATAAGTATTCTTTTTTGAACAAGGACTAACTTTTCAGTTAAATTATAGATCAAGGAACATGATTTCACCGATATGTGAATGGCAAAAAAATTGTGTCTATATAAAGTAAAAAAGTATGCTGTTTTTCATGAAACATTTAAATGTTCAGCAGTTCCATCAAGTTTTAGAATTTCAATTATGAAATTTCTTGGTATGGAATTGCATTAAGCTTGTAACTGTTTAAGTTTTATCTTGGATATACATTAAATCTTATTTATTGATGAAGGGATATATATACTGATGAAAATAACTAACAATTTAGGTGCCAAATTTTAATATTAAAATCACCGTAAAATGTTTTCATAAATATGGTCAAATATAATTGTTTAGTTTCATCCATTAAAATGAAGATGTCTAATTTTTATTGATGTTATGTGTGTATTTAGGAAATTTTTGAGTGTTAATCTCTAGTATTCAGGCATATATAGGATGGATTAGGCACAATAAGATGTTTAAATCATTTGTTTGTCGAATGAAAATTTTTAATTCGTAAATTGTTGGTTATTTTGTTTAAAATAATCTACTCTGTCCGTTAACCTGACCAAGGTACTTAGTATCAACCTTTTGAAGCATTTCATCTATTCAAATTGAAGGTAAGAATTTCTCCATGTCGCTCTGATTTTTTAAAAATGTTTGTATTTTCAATCAATGTATATGTTACATGTATATCTAATTAAGTTTTTTGTTCCTTTAATTATATAAATTTTGTCTACAACAGCAGTTTCAAAATTTATTACTGTTACATTTTAAATATAGAATATGAAAGACTAGATATTTTTAATTATTTGTGAAAAAAACTCAATAAGTATAATACTGAATATTTTGAAAATTGAATAGAGATTAATGTCATTTTTATTTCAGTTATTCCTGATTACAAAATGCCACGTATAACAATTTATAAACTATCCAATCAGTTTTATTTCGTCAGATTAAGATTAATAATATTAGTCATATATTATAATAAAATACATTCAAATTTTTGTTGAGGGAAAAATGCTTTCTAATTGTGATATTATTTTTAATATTTGGAGTTGCAAGTAATGCCAGGGGTGTAATTGTAGAAATTTTCTTTTGAAATATCTTAAAACATTTTGATGAAATCAATTTATCAAACATTTATGTTTTTTCCGTATAAATAATTTTGAAATTAATATCATGGAATTAGTGCTTATATGAACAGGTATATTGATTTGAAAATTGAATTAAAAAAGTTGTTAAGAAGAAAAATGTGATCAGAGAAAAAAAATGAAAAATATCACTGCCATAGATTTATCAGTTACGTAGTTTGACAAGAATTCTCCTGAGTGTTCTTCCTGTCATGTGCTGTACTCTGTTCATTATATTTTAATAGAATGTCCAATACCTAATTATTATCATTTAACTTTTTTCAATTCATCAGTTGTCTCCCTTGGTGGGTGAACTTCCCTCTGCAGCTTGTTTGCATTTTTTTATAATTTTTTTAAATATCTTATTTAAAATTTAAACTGTGGTATGGTTTTTTAAAAAATCATTTGTTAGATTTTAAACTAATATTTAACACAGCATTCCCAGATTTGGTTTTTGTGTCACAAACCCGAACACTTATCAGGATCATGAAAAATAACATTCATTTTCAGATAAAAATAAATTTATTCAATGATGTTTAAAATAAATATGCAGTCTTTTGTTTATGAATTAAAATTAGCTGCAAATCAATGTATGCAGATTCGAAAAACCCTATCCGAGTTTTAATGTAGTCCTTTACACACAAATAAAATGATCACATGACATTTGATATGTAGCATCAAATATCTGAACTAAGAAATCAAAGGATCAAATTATTTAATTTTTAATTCACTTGTAATAAAGTAAGTAATATTCTCCATTATATTACTTGGATACAAAAATATTTTAATTAAATGATTTAAATTTATCACCTGTTAAACATTTAGTGACAAAATCAGCCAGAATTCATGTTGAAGAAACTAATTTAAGAACAAATCATTTATCACTTCAAGTAATTGCCTGAGAAATTGATACCCCATATCTCTATATATAGTTTTTAAATTTTCAGTATTCTTATTAAAATAAACTGCTGATTGGTTAGTGTAATAGAACATATTTTCATTAACTTGGAAATAATTTTAATTTTGTTACTGTATTTTGAAACCATATCTCATTAATGCCCTCTGTCAAAAGAAATAAATTTTAATTCCATTGAGCATAAGGCCATAACTTTTTACTTAGCTAATATCTGGATGGCATCTATCTGTTAAAAAATTACAGGTATCCAGTTATCTATATTTATCCTTTTTCAGTCAATAAGTTTCAACAACTTCTAATTCTTTAATTTTATTTAGCAAATTGCAGTTCACCTTAAATGGAAGATTAACAGTGTAATGCAATAATTCACAGAAAATTTTTGTTTCAGGATGTATGTTTATAAATGTTGATGCAAAAAAGTTGTACTTTTAGTTGTTGTTTTTTAAATCAATCCCAAGTAAATATTTAAATTTGCCTAATTTTTTGACATCTAACTTAGTTTTTAATGGAGACATTGCAAGACGAGGAATTTTTGCTTTCTACCAAATCAACAATATCATCAATGTACACTAGTATTACAATATCATTTATTTCAATTTACATACATATGTGCACATGCTCTATAAATTTTTTCGAAACCTAAAGAAGTTAAAATTTGGTGCAATTATTTTTACCTTTATCTACTATAACGTAATCCATAAACCAACTTTATCATTAACATATCTCATACTCATTGCCTTTATGAACAAGCCAGTTGTTACACATGAATTTCATTCATTTAAACTTCCAATACTTTTCCATTTCGCCAGCGCTAATCTCGCCATGCAGATTTTATTGGCAACAACTCACAGTATACACATCAAAAAGGTATTCTGTTAGGCTTCAGTTGTATCATTTTTGGCAACTTTATTGCATGTATTGGAAAAGTACCAAATTTCCATATAAATATGCTGAAATATCAACTTATGCATGAAACTAATCTAAATATTAAATTAATACAATGAATGAAAATTTTATAACAGAAAGATTAATAGCTGGTGAATAAACTTCTTTCTAGTCAATACTAAAATATTGTTGAATACCTCATGCCACCAGTTTTGCTTTGAATCTGATGATTGTATTCATGTTATCAACATTTTGTAGTTGATACCTCTTTACTACCTATAACATTTTTGTTTGGAGGTCGATTCTCAAGATTCCACACTTGTCTTCCAAACATGTTCTGAATTTCTTGAGTCATAGCAGCACTCCTCTTTGCATTTCTGATACTTTATGAGTATCTTCAATAATCTCAGGTAATACTGAACTAAAAACTTCATGTATATTGTATTTATAGAGTAGGCATTTAAGTTGCATCTGTTGTTGTTTGAAAATGATTGATGTCGAAATATTTTTGTTTATTGTCAGACGAACATTTTAGTTGCTTTGAATTTTCTGGCTTAAAATTGAGTAGACTATGCTTATTGTCTATGTAAATCTGTTTTACCTTTTCAAGAATCTTTGAGCATGGTTTTGAGAACTTATTCTTTTACTATCTGGCATATAAACTTAGATTTTATTGCTTTTCTATCTTCTCTTTGCTGCCTAGTAGTAAGATCGAGGTATTTCTCAAACGATTTGAATTTTTCCTCTTGATTACACTCCAACTTATTGGATTTCAATGCATTATATGGAAATCTGAAATTCATTTTCAGTGCATTGTTGAGTTAAACAAGATTTTTCTTGATTATATTTTGGTCACAGAATTGTTTTGTGGCTGGTAATTTCCTAAATTCTGATTTTGTTTTCATCAAAAGTTACATGGATTGTTTTGAATAATTTATTTGTGGAGGGAATATAAATTCTACTATCTTTAGTTTTTATCCCATATCCAACTATTATACCTTTACTTAATCTTGGAAAAAGTTTATCCCTTTTAATTTTTAGAATATGAGCAAATGATAAACAGAAGATTTTGGATTCTTTACAGAATGGCAGTTCCAAAGGACTTCTGTTTTTCTTACCCATGGGATTATGATTCCTAATGTGAATATAACAAAATGCTTCTAGCCAAAATATCTTATTTAATTTAGACTGAATTAATAAGAATCATACTGCATCGAAAGCATAACCTTTGAATCATTGTTTCGGTTTCATAACATTAGTTCCTTTGTGCAAAATTCCATCCTGTTATCATTCCTATTGCATTTAAAATTTCTGATTTATCTCAAACATTACTAAGACTTTTTTAAATTTTACAAAAATTTCAGATTTTCATTTTAATACATACCCTAAACGAAAGTTTATGAATCATGGATACAGAATATTTATAGCCAGTTTCTGTTTCTATAGAAGGACCTGAGCCATCCAAGTGAAGTTTTTTGAAGAGCTTTTAACTTTAGTGAATTCAAATTCAAGGTGTGACACCATGTTTTATTAGCATATCTTTTCAAATAATAAATTAATTCAGTAAATTTCTTGCACCCTATTCTTGGATATCTTAGAAAGTTTTTTAAAGTTGCAATTAGCAAGGCATTTATGTCGCATTTTAGTACTTCCATAGAAGCAACATAAATCTTTGACATATGGAATATTCTCACAGTTTGTGAGCATTCAATTTAAAATCATGTGTTGGTATGTCAAATATATCTAAAGATTGTCCTTTAAAGATCAAATGAAAGTTATTTTTCTTTATTAGCATTCGAATTGGGTTTAACTTCATTAATTAAGTTAAACCCATTTGAATTGATTAATTCAGTTAAAAACAATCTTTTTACTTTTCATATATTTGATTGCCTTTCTACTACAAACTGCTTTACACCCATATTTATCTGAAAGACAACTCAGCATTAAATTTCATCTTTAATCTGGAGCATATAATATATTATTACAAATAGCATTATTTGAAGAACGATCACAGTTAATTTCAAAATTTCTGATCTGTAATTTGGAGTTCTTTTGTTTTGAGTAGCGACTAACAAATTTCTTATGAATTTTAAAATTCAAAGATGTCTTTTATCTTCAGCAACAAATTACTGTAGCACCTGTGTCAATAATGAATTTAAATTCAGAACTTTCCACTGCTCTCAATTTCACATTGTGAAAATTCAGTCTTCAATTCTGTGAAATTCAAATGCTTTGAAGTTGCTTCAACTATGTTAGTTTTACAATAAGATTTTAATTTCCTTTTTGTTTATTTGACTGGGAATTGCAGAATATGTTTTTACAGTTTACTTTTAAAAGACCTTCCTCTCCACATGCATTTCAATTTATTTGAATTTGAAGATTTTGGATTTTTAACTCTTATCATTTTGAAATTTAGAGTGATTTGAATCTGAGGTTTTTGAATTAAAGACAAGTTAAATTTATGTAATTCGTTATTTGTATCATATTGAACTAAACTCAAATAAAACTGTTTTCTAATAGCAAAGCTTCTGATTTTTTTTCTAAGGTGAATTCCTGAACTTCCCCAATAAAATCTTCAGTAATTGAAAACATATGAACATGTCCATTTTCTGCTCTTCATTACATACTATTGCATCCTGCTATACATGATGGATAGATATACCTATGGTTTTCGCATTTTGGCTTAAATTTGACGTTAAAGAATTCATCTAAGCACCTAACCAAATATGTGCATGATTGCATATTAAAATATCTTTCAAAGCATTTCAAGATATCTTGCCTATGTTATTATCATCAATTAGAATCTGATACCTCTCTTCTAAAGATGATTAAGTAACAATGTAGCATTTGTCCTCTTGCGTTGCTGAAATGGTTTGATAGTATTATTTTGCCTGCACAGTGTACTGAATATATCAATCTATTTTACTGCATACTTGATGCCATGCCAAAATAGAACCATCCAATAAGAATTAACCTGAAATAAAGGCCAAACAATTTCAATGCATAAAATATAACTTTTAAAAAATTAAACTTGCTTAAAATGCTCCTTATGTTTCTGGAAGTTGTGTGTCACAATATAATTCAAATTTCAAGCTATAGAAATTTGTGAATCAACAATAGCAAATATCTTTAGACTAGACTTAACTAGCTTTATTTGAAATGTACTGGATAAAAGAGCACCTGCCACAAATATGCTCAAATTAACATAACTTCTCAGCAAGTTCATGCTAAACATTCGGAATCATCTTGAACAATATACAGAGTTTGCCAAATCGATCAATGCAGGCAAGACAAATAAAGTTTCGGCTGGAAAAAAAACCAAGTGAACCTTGGCAGGTATAGGTAAGAGGGGAGGACACACATTCCTCTGATTTGGGTTCTTATTCACATTGAAATCATGTGGCTGATGTACTTTATACACCCGTTCTGGCAATTAAGGGTTAACTGTTTATACTTTTTATAATCTTTTTCTGTAGCATCTTCTCATGGAGTTTCAATTTCATCCATCACCAGACACTAAAACCCTCAAATAGAGTTGATTGAGTGTCCCATCAATTGAGTTCAATTGATGGGGCACTCAATCCCAGGATCTAATTATTCCCCCAGTTCAATTGAGTGCCCCATCTTCAATAATTGGATCCTGAATATGTGGGATCGAAGGGACTCAATCCCTACAGAATATCCTTCCTTGGAAATTTGAAATAGATTTTTTCACTGTCAGTTCAATATAAATTCAAGATACTCAAAAACTTGCCTTGCATTATAAGCATAAATTTTAAAATTTGATCGAATGTGTGGAAGAGATCCTTGCCCAAAATCATGTTATGATCATAAAAAGTAATATACATTTAAAGTTAAAACATCATGGAATAAATTTATTTTTAAAATAAATATGCAGTCTAATATGAATTAAAATAAATTATAAATAGGTTCAGATTCCAAAAAAACCTCTTCAAGTTTTAAATATTTGTTTATATATATAAATAAAATGATCAATGATATTCAATATCTGGTGACAAAAATATTCTTTTTAAATGCATCCCTTTTAAATTTGTGTCACTTGGTGAGGGAAAATACCCACTGCAACTTATTTGCTTTTTTACATAAAATTGCCTTTCTACACCATATTTTAAGATTGTAAAACCATTGTTTTGCTTTTTTTTTTATATATATAATTAAGTATTTTATCAATCTTTTTATCTTAATGTGGTTTTAGAAAAAAAAACCTATGGTATTTTAAACAACTTTTGGGTGCAACATTGCCATATTTACCTCTTGCACCATTAAGACATATTGTCACTCAACTCGCAACAGATGGCCAGTTTTCACTGAGTTGGGGGTTTGAACCTTGATGCCACTTAAGACCCACTGTGTAGCTGAGGCTGGATATTAAATCTGTCAAGGCCCAAAATCCTCCTGTTGTCATGGTGTAAAAGTTGGGGGAAGGATACAAAGTTAAAAGGTTCATGGCCCTCGTGTTGCCTCTAGTGCTACTTTAAAAAAACCAAACCACTCATAATAGTTGCATATTTTTTTTAAAAAAAATTCATTCTGTTGACAAAATTGATTCTGATTGGTTCAATATGCAGAGCTGAGCCTGTTCTAATTTAAACATGCTTTTTCGATCTTGTCGTTGAAAGAATATAGCAAAATCATTGATAATCAACAGTCTTAGACAAATGTTTATATATTTCGGGTTTTAAAAAATGAAATTATTTTAGGTAGTTCAAGTAATTTTAATTCATTTTTAAATGTAAATTTTATTTTCACATATTTTGTATTGTGTTATTTATGCTAATTTTACTACAAATAAACAATTATTTTTTTGAAGTAGATTTAAATGTTCACATCTTTCTTTTAAATGATTTATATTTCAAAATTACTTTAACACCACTTGGAAGATAAGTTTGAAGAAAATAAAAATATTTGAATGATTTAGTAAATTATTTCTGGTAATTTTGTGTAACGGTCAAAATAATTGACCCTTTCAGTAATAAAATGTGATACATCTTGATTTAAGTGCAATTTAATATTGATACTTATTATCATAATGTTTTTTTAATTAGAAAGAAAAAATTATATTGTTTAAAATGAGATAAACTTCCCTTATTTGATAAGCTCTTCTTATTTGATGATATAATAAATCATAGTCTATTCTTGATAAGTAAAAGTCAGTGTCAATTTTATACATGTTAATTAAATTGGAAAGAAATGTCGATGTATTTACAGAATTCTATGATGTTTATAAATTCTTATTTGAAAACCTTCAGACTATTAATATAAATGAAACCTTTGTTAATTGTTTATAATTCATAGATGTCTCACAAATTTAATTATATTTATGCTGTGAACATAGCTTATTAATTAACCCAACAAATGTTTACTTAATAGGTAATGAAATATAATTTCTCTTGGTTAACATTTCACATACTTGCATGTTTCCTAAACTATAGTTCTTATGAAATATGAACTTGAATTCCATGATATCAGACACATTTTGTTATTTGCATTATGTCTTTTTTGGATCCAATTCCTAAATTTGTAATGAATGATTTAAATCATACTACAGCAATACTTTTGAACTGAATCTACTGTGTGTATGATTTGTTATATGTCTACATTCTTAACCTTAATTCTTAAGTACTGATTCACAAATTTTCCATTACATCACTGTAAGTTCTTATTATAGATGCTCATTTAAAAGATGAGATTTTTGCATTAATTCAATACATATCGTAAAAATGGTATTAGTATATCTTGGAATCATAACTGAACAAATTTACTGCTGACCAGAGATGGAATGCAAAAATCAGCAGGTTTATTAAAAAAGTAATACTTAAAGAATTGAAGAAAAAATAAATTAATTAATTTGCCTTCTCTCTCTCTCTCTCGATATGCTTTATTTATAGATGACTTCTTTTTTTTTTTTTTTTAATATTATTATTTCTCTGAAATGGAACAATTTTTAAACTACTCACTATAAGCTTGGTGGGGCACAAGGGCTAACATTGCAGTTAGCCCTTGTGTTGTTTCTAAGAATAAATGTATTATGAACAATTAATCATATGCCTCTCACTGCTGTATATATTATGATGTGTGGTGGTTGTCAAAAGATATTTACTTATTGGTTTTTTGCTAGATATATGTGAAACAAAGTTGCAGATATAATTTAAAAGTTTTTATGCAAACTTTATGAATCATACCTTTTTTTTTTTTTTTTTTTTTTGAAGAAGTAGATTATTTTTATTATTCATGATGCATTTCTCCTTATTAAATAGGCTATGGCTTCGGATTCGTGGTCGGCGGTTTTTGTTCAGTCGTGGGTTCGATTCTTAACCGCTAAAGACTCGCCGGTGCTGATGCTCTTTAAATCTGTTGGGGCCCTAAGTCCTCCGGTTGGTGTGGTGTGGAAGTTAGGAGCGGGGGTGCCAGCTCAGGTGTCGTCCTTGTCACTTTATCGTGGTTTAAAATTACGAGGTCCGTCACCAATAGCTCTTGTGTTGCTTTTAGTGCAACGTTAATGAAAACTAAATTAAATCTTCTTATTAAATTTGTGTCACAGTCCTTTATCATATGTAGAAAGTTAAGACAGGTGTTTAGGGTTGGGCATTTCAGCCTTTACCATAAATTCTTCTTTTTCACTTCTAGCCTCTGTTTACGTTGTTACTTATAACCCATGTTTCATCTCCAGTGATGACTCAATCCAAGAATAATTAGTTTTGTAGACGGGAAGGAAAGAAATGGCTGAAGAAAAACTGATCAGTTTGTTTTATTCTGTCAAAACATGTAGAACCCATATATCGAGTTTTAAAGTGTATATAAGGTGAAATGATATTAAAATATCAATATTTAGACCTAACAATCTCTTCAGTGATAATCTATAGATTATTATTCACTATATATATCAATCATGGATAAAGTCTTAATGAGTCCTGGAAGGTCACTCAGTGCGAAGTTTATCGTTTAGATTGAAGTCGTCAATTCAAAAAAGATTAAATTACTGTTTCACTGTCCTAAGTGTGGGAACATATTCAAATAAACTTTTTAAACTCTTTTTGTTCTAGTTCCAATACTAACTCCCTTTTTTTAAACTCATATAACATAATACGACGAAAATGTAGCTTTTCCTTTTCTATTTTGAATATCAACCCTGCAAAAAAAGTAACTTTAAATAAGCTTTTCTTAAGTTATGTTGACTCGTGATGCATTTAAATAGCTTAGTTAATAATCTTATTATAAAAGAGATATTTATTCAGTCAACAGTACCTATTTTTGCCTTCTGTCGGGGCCCAAAGTCCTCCTGTTGGCGTGGTGTGGATATTAGGAGAGGGGGGTGCCAGCTCAGGTGTCGTCCTCGTCACTTGACCATGGTTCAAAATTACGAGGTCTGTCGCCAATAGCCCTCGTGTTGCTTCTAGTGCGACGTTAATATAAACTAAACTTCTGCCTTCTGTAAAAAGGGGAATGAATTTCGTAATTATCAATCTTGTGTACTATTCAAAAATAAGAGAAGTATTATACACCTGTTTAAAGATATTTAGTATGTGGCCCCCTAACAGTTTTCTTGGAATATCATTTGAACTAATTATCTGATATAGATGAAACAAACTATGTATAACATTTATTTGTTTCTACAAAAGAATCAGATTCCTGAATGAGAAACATCTTTTTAGAAGCTAATCTATTAACATAATATAATTATCTTTATGCCATGAGCATTGGTAAGAATTTTACTGTAAAATCTTAAAGCTAAGTGATCTTTCAATATTATTTTTAGGAAATCTCATTTGGAATTTCCTCAATTTTTTTACATATTTTATGTTTAAATTTTCTAACTAATTGTATAACTTACTGATATAAGATACCATCCCAGTTCTACCGTGGAATAATTCTTCACAATTTGTAATTTTTTTTTTTACCATTATATATAAAGTATGGCATGATTTCTAGACTTTCACATATTTATTAGATTAATTGTTATTATTTTTATTCATTTTCCCCTATTATTAAAACATAATTTGTGTAATATTTTCAATGAAAAGAAAAATCACAACCATTTAAAATTTTACCTGAAAATCTTATTAGTGAATTTTTTTAGAGTAAGCATTTTGTAGGATACATGTATAAACACTTTGAACATTATTGTAAACTATTCTTTTTATAACATTTCACAGCTTTTTAATGTATTCTTAAAATTAAATGATGTATAATGTTATATTGGATTACATTCAAAATCTTTAGTGTATTTGTTTGGATAAAAAATATATATAAATAAAATTTAGCTTTTTGTTGAAAAGAATTAATTGTTGTAATTTTTTTTCTAAGGAAAATTGCAATAAAAATGCATTAATTCAAAAAGTAATTTAAAGTTTTTCAAATTCAGTTGTCTGAAAAATTAACTCCATGGTAGAATCTGAGACTGAACAGTTTGTAATCTTTGATATCTTAACCACTAAGCTGTTGAGGGTTGTGGGAAAATATAAATTCTGTAAAGAAACTTCATATTATGCGAATTTTTTTGAAGAACATTTAAAACAATGAATCATTTTACTTTTCGGACTTATTGCACTGACATTTGAAAAAAATTTATGACTTGGATGCCCAAGTTTCTTCTTGTAATTGGATACCATCAGGATTAGATGAATGATATGCATTTACATATGTCTTTTTGTTAAAAAAAAAAAAATGTTTCAAAATTTTATTTTTAAAAGATGGAGGAGTCTGCTTTAAATGGTCTAATAACAAATAAATACCAGGGTAAGCAGAATATTTGCAGTGGACAATTTGATACATCATGCTACGATAAATTTTATGTTACAGATTTAACTCTTTTCAAGATTTTTCACAAAAACCAGAAATTAGTTCTGAATAATATTGATTAGATTAACTGTGGTTGTCTTTTAATTGATCTACTTGATGATTATTCAGCCATAATTGTAAGTTTTTATTTTAATTGTAAATTAGGTCAATATTTTATATTATAACATTCTGTTATAATAAACAAGAATCAGTGATATTTTTCATTTAAAATAGATCTTAATTATATTGCATTTAGAAGGACTTAGACAAATGCTTAAATCAGTACACTTTGTTGTTCTGTTTATTGTAAATTGGTTTTATTTAATATAAAAAGCTTTCAAATTTTGTCGAACTTGCAACTATTTTAAAAGAATTGAATCTTTTCTATGTATGATTTTTTTCTCAGTTATATAAAAAAAATTTAATGATTTTTTTAGACACTTTTACTGAAAAATTATCTATTACTTTTTCTCAGATTGAGTTAATGCTCTTATTTGGAGATGGAGTTTTAGTAATATGTTGTGAAGGAATATAACTATCCACTGAAATAAATACATTGATAAAGGGACATCATTTTTTACTGTTTGTCCTTCATTGGTTGGCAGAAGTAGCTAAAAAAGCTTCATTAGCTGTAGATATTATCGACAATTGTGGGAAGATTTCTAAATTGTGATCTTAAAAGGTCCTTTATAACTATAAGTATTTGGTATAACCATGTGTGTTACAATAACACAGTTCCAATTGGTCATCGATTCACCTTTTGGGAATAAGTTAACTCCCATCACAAAGGCATTATTTCACCTATGTATTACAGTGGAGAGTTCTTATCTTTCTTTCACTGTGATATCTAGAGAAACTTCATCCCAATTAACAACCAGGAATTTCTGGGATAAATGCAATATGAAAATGTTTTAAATACAATTATTAAGTGTAATAAAACCAATAACTGATTTTTGTGTAATGAGTAACCATTGTTTCTTTCTCTTTTAGGATGAAAAGAATGCAGAAAACATCTCTTCACAATGAAGGGATTAAAAGGAAAATCTCGTTCTTTGAACATTGGACGTCGGAGTCGTATGAACGTTGTGTTAGGGAAAAGAATCAGAGCTCAAGAGGATGGAACTGAAGTGTTTGATGATTATTGGACTGATTCTGATCCTGAGAATTCAAGGTTAACTAATACGAGTGTTGCACCAGTTGTTGATCATGAATCAAGCAGCTCCGAGGAAGAGGAAATTGCAAAAAAATCTTGCAGAAAATTAAACTCTAATCTTTCGAACGTTGGTGAAAGAAATCTTTCAAATAATTATGACAGTGAGATCTCAAACTTGTTGCGAGATCAGAGAAATGAAAGAATTCCGAAAGTAAGGAAATGGTTGAGTGTGTCTTTAGCTGGAAGTGTCAAGAGCATTGGAAAGTCCTTCAAAACAAAAGCTGTAAAAGACAAAGCTATTAACACTTCCTGTGATAAGCCAAAACAATCACCAAATACTTCTGAGAAAAAAGATCATTGTTATTTAACTTTTCAAAGGGATCCAACCGATAGGAATTCGGGATCTGAAGCAGATGTGGAAATGGATGTATATTCCAGAAATGTTTCGAAAAATTTTCAAGCTTCTAAAGTTGTGCAGGACTTAAGTCTGAAGTCTTCTTCATTTGACTCCACAAAAAAGGAAATGCAATTGAAAGAAACTGAAAATATGGACGAGGAGAAGAGCGATAGTGACGTTTCTACTGTAGAAAGATTTCCACTGACAGAAAGATCTGTGTTGCTTAAAAATAGAATCTTGAGTATTACTTCAAAAGAAGCTCAGCAGACAGAATTGCAGATTCCCGAAAAACTATCTTCAGTTCAAAATGACATAAACGATAACAATGAATCTGCAAAAGCTGTTATGTCATCTATTAAAAAAGTTGAGAAAAGATCAAGAGTGGAAGCTGAATATGACAGTGATTCAAGCTTGGAAATATTTCCCTCAAAGGTTGAGGTTTCAAGAAATAGAAGGCATTCTTCTTCTAGGCATTCTAGTAACAAAGAATCAGCACAATTTGAGAGATCAATTTCACACATAAATAAAACTGTAAATACTTCTATCAAGAAACACCAAATTCAAAGAACATCTACACCTAAAAATAATAATGTATCAAAAAATATTAGTGGTAGATTTGCCAAACAATCATTGAGTAGAAAAAGTAGATTGATTGTAGATTATGATAGTGATTCAAACTCAGAAATTTCTCCATCAGATGATGAAATTTCCAGAATTACTAGGCATATTTCTACTGCAATTGTTCCAACCAATAAAAATTCTTCTCTGGTAATGTCTGTTTCTTTTGAAAATAATTCTGATTTGGAAAAGCGGATGCATGGGTTGCGGGTACGTAAAAATTTATTCCAACTGAAGAATGATTCAAGTAAATTGAGATATTTAGAACAATCGCCTGATAAAAGAAAAAACAGGGAAGTATCTGCAGATCAGCAAATTCATTTGAGCCCAGAAAAATCTCTGTCAAAGCCTGAGAAGTCACCTGTCAGGAAAGGAAGAAGCAGATTGTCTGTAGTTGAGCAAAGTCATTTGACCCCGCAAATATCTCCATCAAAACCTGAGCAGTCATCTGTCCGGAGAGGAAGAAGTACTCTGTCTTTAGATCAGCAGAGTCATTTGAGCCCAGAAAAATCTCCATCAAAGGCTCAGCAGTTACCTATTAAGCGGAGGAGTAACAGATTGGCTAAAGATCAGAAAAGTCTTTTCAGCCGAGAAAAATCTCCATCCAAGCCTGAGCAGTCACCTGAAAAAAACAGAGTTGTTATAGACCACAGAACTGAGATATCTCCTTTAAAAGTTAGAGTTTCCAGAAATAGCATTTCTACCACAGTGGTTGACAATGATGAAGAACCTCTTCACATAGAACAATCTGTTAAAGAGAAGAATAAATATGCCGATAGTTCTTCTAAGACATCTCAAAGACAGGTTTCACAGATCGATAGAAATGTGCTTCAATCCAAGAATGATGTGTCCAGATTAAGTTTTCCTGAAAGATCACCTGTGAAGAGAAAAAGCAGCAGCAGGACTATAAATCAACTAAGTCATCAGAGTCCAGAAGCATCTCTGACTAAGCCTGAAACATCACCTGATAAAAGAATCAGGAGAGTGACTGGAAATGAGCTCTATTGCTCAAGTCCAGAGAAGACTCCTGTAAAGATCTTACCTTCCCGAAATAAAACAAGGGTTACCATTTTAACTGATACAGTTGGCTACAATGAAGGCAAGTCAGACTTGGAAGAAAACTCGGTATCTTCTGTCAAAAGAAACGAAGAGAGTAAGGGAATTTCAAGAGAAAAAAGAAATCCACGATCAGTAAGTGCTTCTAAAGGTGCGGACTCTACTCGTACAAAAAGTAAAAAATCAAAAGGCACCTCTTCCAGTGTAAGCACTTCAAGACCGGACAATGGTCTCAGAAGGTCATCTCGATATCGAGTGCCCCCACTTGCTGTTTGGCGGAATGAGAGATTGTTGTTTAAGACATTGGCCTCTGGTGAAATTCAGTGTTTGGGGGTAGACAAGGGAAGCTCTGAGGATTGCTTTGGATTACAAAGAATTGCAAAATACAAAGTGATAAAAGAAAAGTCGAAGAAAAAAACGAACCCAGAGAAGATTATTGAGGAAACTGAGATTTTGGATATAAAAACTGGTGATATGGTACTTCTACATTTGCATCGACCTTTCAGCTCCCTGGAATGGGCAGTGCCGCCATCTGAAGACAAGGAGAAGCCCCCTTACATGATAACAAAAGGTTTCTCATCAAACTGCTTATCATTTGGATTTCTGGATGTTTCTCCTTACTCTGCAAAGGACGAACAATTCTCACCAACAGACAATCTTCATTTTGTTGTAATAAAAGGTGCTGTTGATGTAACTATCCACAAAACCAAGTTTCAATTTGAAAAGTCTGACAGTTTCATTGTTCCCATTGGTGCACCATATTCAGTCAAAAACTGTTCACCATCAAGAGCTCTTCTTTCATTTTGTACTTTCAGAATACCTTTTTACCAGTATCAATTTGAAGAATGACTCATTGTGAACTTGAAATTGTACATTTTCTAATAACATACAAAGTGATTAAATTTTTGAAATGTGTTTAACATAACTATTTTTATAATGCAGTGTCAATTTGAAGTCCTGTCTATTTAAGTACTATATTTTCTGCAGGAAACTTTTATGTAAATGTTACTCAATTTGATAAAAATTTATTACTAAAGATTTAAAAATCTGAATGTTGTGTGAAAGCATTTTTTGTCAAAACACAGTTTTCCTTTTATGTTATTGTGTGTATGACCTCTACCAATAATTTAAAATAAAGGAAATTGAAACTATAATTAAATTTATTCTCAGTTTTGCTATTAAAAGGAGTATTAAAGTTACTCACATGAGTTGCGATTGGAAAGTTAACTTGGACAAATGATGATGGATGACTTTTACTTCTAGTTCTGTTATGGACCTTTTTTCATTAAGTTGCATGAGAATGTGACAAAAGCAGTTTGGGTGGCAGAAAAATTAATCTATTCCGAGTTATTTTGATAGTAAAATTTAAGTACTGAAGTCAGTCATGGTAGTAAATGTAACTCAAATGGCAGAATAGTTTTGATGTATTTTCCAAGCTGCATCTCCAAATTGTAAAAAAAGTTTTTTTTTTTTAAATTTGTTTTTGTTTTTTTATTTTAATATATTAAAATCTATTGTTTTTTTAGTTATTAAAGCTAACAGTTTGTCTATTGTTTTTTTAGTTATTAAAGCTAACAGTTTGTTTTCTTCTCTGGTTCCAGTTCCCTATTTCTCTAAATAAAGCTGAATTTTTGAGGTACATGGATTCGAAATTTTCAATTCTACTTGCATTGTTTTAAATTCAAGTAGAATTGAAAAATACATATGATGTACATACATATGAATACATTGAAAGTACATATGAAGTCTCAGCAATTTCTTTAAATTTTATTTACAGTCTGTTAATTGGTGAAGTCTAGGGGAGAAGGAGGAAATCTGAAAAAGTGCATTAAAAATTAAAGTTGTTCACAAAGAAAGCAATGATTTGGTGAAAATTCTTCATACATTTCATATTTTCCATTTTGTTTGGAATTCTTCTTACCAAAATTTGTTTGAATACCTTGCAAGTTGGTTTATTTTAATCTTATTTGGCTTCAAATTATTTAAAATAATTTACAGTGCAAATAAAAGTTAATTGTTAGGTCTTGGAAAATCACATTCCAGACCTAAAAATTAATTTCTTATTAGCTATTATGAGAGAATTTAATTTGCAAATTATTAAATTTTTGAAATTGTAATTTTGTAATCTATATTGCACCTGGAGTTGGGGGAGGGAATGGAATTTTATTTATTTTTTGAATTTAATAATTGAGAACATTTTTTTCCTGATTCAAAATAAAATCCTGTTTCTGTAACAATTCATACATCCATTATTGATATTACGTTTCAAAAATTAAACATGCTTTCAAATTAAACATACAAAGTTAAAATTCTGTCCTGCATTAAAGTATGGGATATGAAAACTTTATATAGGAGAAAACTTATAAAATGGAAATGAGTAGTATATTAAATATTGTATGCATGGAATTTTTTCATTTCTAACAATAGTTATATTAAATTTAATAATTTATCATTTGCTTTTATTGTAATATCTGAATATCAATTTGATTTTTTATGGAAGAATCATCTGCTGAGATTCATTTTGTTCTTAAAATTGGCTTCGTTTTTGAATTTTTTGTATGTTTTCAATTGTTTTGCATACAGTGAATGATATGTGCTAGCTATGTGTAAATAAATATATTAGGAATTTTTCAAAGGGTTTTTTCCCCCTTTAATAGTAGTTGCTTATTTAGAGCCTGGACTTCATATATACTCTTACTTTTTAATACTAATGAATAATTTACCATTTCAAGACTCAAGCACTTATAACTTTTAGCAGAAATTATGGTGAAATATCAGGTTCTAACAATTCTCTTAACAACAATGAAATAAGAATATGGTATTAATTTTGGACTTTTTTCTGTCAGAACAATTGTTCAATGTTGCAATTCCAATTTTTAACATTAAAAGAAAGTGGGCACAATTAAAGCTTTTGGTATATTTTTAATGTACGTGTTTTGTATATAATCAGTATCTAATTATGAGTAAATAGTATAGGTATGATTTTTCGATTGTATTTAATTCACATGTGTTCTGTTTACAGTTTGAATTTGGTTTTATAATGATTGTTGAGACATTTATATGAAATTATTACAATAAGTTGCATAAATTTTTGTATATATTATGTATGGATATTTTCTTTAGTTTAATGAATTATTAATATATATTGTATTTTTTCTAAACTACCCATTCAACTGCTGAATAAATATAGTTCTTGAATGTATCATGTTAGTTATGCACAATTATATCGTTGCACATATTTCAATCATCCAGAATGACAGTATTATTGATTCTGAAAATACAGTATGCTCAATTTTTGTGGCATCTGTATTTATGTTATCTGTGAAAGAGAAGCTTAATTTATTGATCAAAATAGAAACACAAAATGATAATCTGAAATTTGGCCCAAAAATTTGTAATGAAATCATTAAAAAAGAAAAAGTATTTTCACAATAAAAAGATGCGATTATGTTACAAAGAGTGTATGATTTTTTAATAGTTATTAAACTAACAAGTGTGGTGTATATATATCAGAACGAGCTGTATCTATAGTGGGATTATTTTGTACAAAAGTTAGATCTCCATTAAAATATTTCATAGTGTTGACCAGTTAGATTTATGTTCAGAATACAATTTATGCCCATATACTTTTCTCAGAGTATACAAAAATCAGATGAAATATTGAAAAATGAAAAGTTGTCTTATATTTGTGATTTAAAGAATTACTTGTAATTTTAACAAATCGGTAAATTTGCAATCACTAACTATAGCGGTAGTGACCATTTACTGTGTTGATATGTGAATACTGTTAGAGCCCTTATTATTGGATTGTTGTGGCTTCAAAATATTTCGGCATTCTTTTTCGTTGAAGGATTTAATGTTTTCAACTCTTAAGGTCTGTGATGACATTATTTTTAACGTACTGAGGTGCACTCATCCCCCCCCTCCATTATCTGAACTTTTTTTCATGTGGCTAAAGGCAGCATATAATCGAGTGTAGGGCAAAGAACTTTGTTTATGTAGAAGAAACCTTTGTTTAGTGGGTGTAGAAAAATTTCTCGGTTAATTATCACCCTGAGATTTTGCCCAGACCTGTCTCCTTTTTCCTTTTTGTTTATTGTTCTTGTCAACTAATAAAATTCTTCTATTGATCTTTTAATTTCCTTTTTTTGTTCGAAAATAAGTCGTGAAAAAAATATATTAAAAAGATATGTGTGATTTGTGTTTTTTAATAGAATTGAGAATATTATTTTGGCTTTTTTTTTTTAAATGTACTTTATCAACATTCATTGTATCATGTTGATCCAAAAATTGGTTCGATCTTTCTTATTTTACCCTGTTTAATAAATTAAAGTATGTGCAATCACCACACTTTGAAGTAACAACTTTAAAACAAAAAAAAAAAACTCGTAATCTGTTGCAAATTAGGTATCTGCTCTCCAACATTAAAGCCTTTAAAGAAAGAAAAAACATTCACTCCTGAAATGTGTTCAGGCTGATTTCTTCCATTCATTTTTGAAATCAGAAACATAATCCTCTGAATTACCTTCTCAAATTTAGGTAATTGTATTTATTTGAGTAATTTTTTTTAAAAAAAAAACATAAATAGAGTAAAAATTAAAGTTTCTGTCTATAATAATTTTTTAACGTTTTTAAATGTACATAAAAATACTCTCGAAAATGGGAGGGGGGAAGTAGACACAAGTAGTTTATGCTTTTAAATAAATTTTAGTGCATTAATGATTTAAAAAATTGTAAAAGAATTAGAAAGGGCAATTTATTGTTTTCTAATAATAGATTTCAAAATGTAAATGAGAACTGCCATAGAATTTAACCAGCCGCCGAGCGGTAAATTCGAGTTTTGATGAACTCCAAGTTAAGTTGAGATGATTTGGAAGTTGGGTGCCAGCTTTGCTGTCGTCACTTAACCGTGTTTCAAAATGACGATATCCTCCGCCACTAGCCTTAGTGTTTTTTCTTATTACGACGTTAAACAATCCGTAGGATTTAATATTATGCTTACGATTCAAAATTACATATTGCTGGATCGTTTATTATAATTTTTTATCATGATACTTTGGGAAAAAGTACTTTGATTTTGCAGAAATCTCTAATTTTGTTGTTTTAATAGGAGGATTTTTTTTTTTTTTTTATATATATGAATTTTAAGCAGTTATTCAGAAATACCATTGGAATTATTTAGTATTTTATAAAAGGCATGGGGGGAGCTTGATTTTAGTGGGAACATTGGAATTCTGGATTTGAAATCAAAATCAATGTTTATTACATGTTAAAAATCTGTTATTTATATATGTTTGAGAAAAAAAAAAACTTTAAAACTTGTTCATATGTTGAAAGAAGCTACAGATTTCCGCAAAGTTTGTAGTCAACGGTGTAAAAGAACTGGGAAATAAAAGTTGTCAAAATTGATTTTAATTTTTTTAACCCCATCTGAAACATAAAACGGATGTAGGAACAATAAAGATACATTTAGAAAAATACTATTTATTAAAGAATATTCATTTTGATGCTATCGAACAAAGCAAAATAACGTTTATAGAAGCATGTTTTCTGAAATGCTCAAAGCTTTCAAAATAAAGAAAGTAAGAGTACCTAGAGTAAATGATGCTCAAAGAGATTTCCCCCCCTAACTAAGTTGATTGTACTGCATTGATAATCAAAATCTTTAGAATAGAATGTGTGCTCATTTATCTCAATCGGTTGGAAACTTGTAGTTCTGTTTCGAAATGCGGGCTTCAATTCCACCAGCATTACAGGAGTTAAAGAGATTTGAGTCCATTTCAGGAAATTATTACGGAGGACGATACTGAGAGAAAAAAAGGACGGGGGGGGGCAGGTGTCATCTGAACGAGTAGAGTGACTTAGATTGCTATGTGAGAATGTGCATTGATAGTGCACGTACTCACATAGCCAAAGCAACTTTTGGACTCATTCAATTGGGACATTCTTTCCACAGTCCTGATTTGGCATCTTCATATTTTCTAATCCGAAGTCGTTTATGCGTGAAAAAAAGGTTTTCGACCGTCGATGAGGTCCATTATGCAAACGCGTGCAAGAAAACTCATCCCTCAGCTCAAAAAGTGCTGAGAAAGGAAACTATGTCGAAAAATAAGTGTTTGATGAACGTGTGTGAATTTTTCCAAGAACATATTTTTCGATTTTTGAGAAGTTGAGTATTCTTACTTTCCGTGCATCCCTCCTATGAATGAAGTATTGAAAATTTCACTGCGAGAGTAACGTATATGTAATGTAGATATTTGGGTTTCTAAAGATCTCTTGTGTGGGTAACAATCGCATTCTTTGAGATTAGGGTTAAACACAAAATGGAAATCAATAAACTTAGTATTTTACTAAAATATTGTGGAATTATCAATGTGCTTTTTTTTTTTTGTTCATTTTTACTAAATGAATAATGACTCTAAAATGCTATAACTCGAATTGATGAAAAAATAGACTTATTAAATTAGCCACGGAAAAAAAAAAAGATTTCGTTTCCGTTAATGTATAAATTAATCCGTATACCACTTTTTAAAGTTTTATAAAAAAAAAATTTCTTTACAAATGGTATTGTTTTAGGTGGATCACTTTTCAATTTTTTACAACGTTTTTCTGAATTTCACTTGGTGTGTGTGTCATCAAATTTTCGATCGTTTATTTAACCAACTTCCCGTCAAGCTAGAGCTTTGAAATTTTGGGAATCGTTCGTACTCGCCTAACAATGCAATATTTAGACGTTTGCGACAAGTTTTAACTCATATTTATTTAAATAATGCAGTTTAGCCCAATCACTTGGCGCAATTTGAATAA
>BMAW01111961.1:0-125044 GCA_019974015.1 Nephila pilipes
AAAAAAAAAAGAAAAAAAAAAGACTGCATTTAAGAAGTTTTAGGCACTTTTATACAGACATTTCAATTTTACAAAAATCTTATTGCTACAAATACTAATTAAAAGATCTTCGAGAGCAAATGAGTTTGTCGTGAAGATATTAATATGTATTGCATTTAAAAGACACCATAAAAATAGCTGACGTGTCTTAATTGATCTAAGAAAACATTAATTAATCACCAAAATAAATTCTAATAATTTATTAAAAATATAATGATATAGTTATTAATGAAATAGTATTAGTTTGAAAAATAAAGCACAAAATGGAAACATACACATTAAAAAATACAATTCCGCTTTAAAGTGTGAATTCTTTCAAAATGCCGTACTTGTTAGATCTCGAGATTGTAAGTTTCCCACCATTAGAAATTGATAAGAACAATTTAATACTAAATCCTAAGAATATATATAACAATTGAAAATTTCATCATTTTTGCGAAAGTAATTTCCGAACAACTTTTAATAATCACAGATCATTAAGATATAAATATGACGGCTATAGAAATTCTTAACTAATTTTAATTTTGTTTTCCTAGTAGCTCTTGGATGGAGATAAGCAAAAAAATTAAAAATAAATATTATGAGAAGAATCCAAAATAATGAATAGAATTTCTGTCCCCATTTTGTTTTTGTGTGAGTGAAAATGAAGAATTCACACTTTACTAACATTTTTATAAAAAAAATTATCAGCTATATTACTATATTGTTGGATATGATTCAGTGAGGAGAAAAGAATATGTGATGGGTAATAACATTGTACATAAGTTTTTAAAATACCTTCTTTCAATTTTTTTAAGCCCAGATAAAACTTTTTCAAAACTTTTTTTCATTAATTTAATTCTTCATTTAAATATTTCTATAACTAGCAATTGTTCTAAAAGAAACTGTTTGTATTCCACTCGCTTTTAAATCCTTAATATATGAAACCAAATGCAAATTCTGAATCTAAGAAAATGATGTAATCATTAAAAATGAGGAAGAAATGCTCTCGGATCATGCAATTCATTTTTTTTTTGCCAAAAAAAGTATCAAATATATATCATTTCACTTAAAATGTTAGTCATTTTTAATTTCATTTTCATTCTTCATCTGGTTTCAATCTTGAATTTACTTAAAAATTGCAAAAAATATCATGTTTCATAAAAGCACTATAATGTAAAATGAAGCGTTTATACAAATTAAAGAAAACACACAATAGTCCAAACTATTCATTTATAACAGAAATTCATCAATAAAAATAAAGCAAGTGATAGAATTTTTTTTCTTTTTCTTTCCCTAGAAACAATGATAATTTTAAATATTGCTTAGTAAAATATAGAAATTCAATATATGTATTTAAAAATTCTTTAAATTTTATTTAAGTCATGATGGAAGCTATATGTAAACTTTATTTTTCAATTTACTGAGGAGAAACATCATTACAAATTCTTCACATATATATATATATATATATATATATATATATATATATGCCTTTTTCTAAATTAAATTATGACTTCATTTCAAAAACTTCAAATGCATCATATGTGTATCTATATAAGACATAAATATCATGTACTAATACTAAAATAATATTAAACTAGAGAAATATGAATCATACATTTGTATTCATACATAAAGAGGAGCCGCTGCATCACATACTTAAATTCCTAGTCGTCAATGAATGAGTCATGAGTTCAAATCTTGATTGCGTAAAAACTGTCATGAGCAATAATAATGGAGACAGCTGCAAGTTAAACAGATATGGGTATCGATTTCCTCATGTATCATAATATTGAAGTGAAACGAAATCCAGTTGTCACTCGACTATATTTCAAAATGATAAGATCCATCCCCTACATCTGCAATGTAACTCTAGATTGAAATAAAAGCTAAAATGAAAAAAAAAAAAAAAAAAAAAATTAGAAAAGATATCACTTAAAAATTAGAGAGCAACATTATTCTCCCAGAACACCTTTGAAAAAAAGTAACTGCAACAGTAGAAAGCAAAATTTATAACGCAGAAAAAAGTTCACAATTTACTTTCATTATGAAAAGAAAATTATTTGTATAATTCATAAAAATATAGATATCGCTGAATACTCCATTAAAAATAAATTTCCCTAGGATACAAGTTATAAAAAATAATTAAACTGCTTAAAAATAATCTTTCTGTTAACTTAGTCTCATGATGAATTTAAAAGAATATCCGCTTAGTATTTTAATTAAATTTTTAAAAATTGGTGAATTTTTTCAAAATACATAAAAATACTTCTAATTGAAAAAAAATAATCAAACACATTATATTTGTTTATATCAATACATTCATTAAGTTGCACCAATTAAAAATAATTCTGAACCGTTTATTTACGCACGCGCACGCACGCACGCACGCACGCACACACACACACACACACACACACACACACACACACACACACACACACACACACACACACACACACACACACACACACACACAATATCATCATTGAGTTATATATATATATATATATATATATATATATATATACATATATATATTCAGTACATTAACAAATTAACCGAAAACGAATAAAAAATATTATCCTAAGTTTAAAAAAATTCAAATGAAAATAAGCCAAAAATTTACTTAAATACTACTATACAAATAATATTAATTCAATACAACGATACACCAATAATTAAAAATTACAAACAATTTTACTATGAAACAACCCTAAATATAATAGCAAATATTAAGAGAAAAGAATTATATTAATGCAGAAATGGAGGTAATCTAATACACACTTTAAAGTGGAAAATGTGAGTGCTTAAACTAGTTTCATGGATCGTAACTTCACATATTCTGTAATTGCATTATTTTCAAGGGTATAGACCAAGAAAGAATTATATTAATTCAGAAAACATATAAATCAGAAATTCAACACCATACAATCTTCCCATGTGAAGTAAAAACAATTTATAAGCGTTGTCAAAATGCCACCACTAAATTTTATAAATAACAATTGTTAAATATTGCCAGAATACCAGCACTAAACTCTTTGAAAACCAATTGAAAATCAAAAGCTAACTCAACATGCAAAGACTATTGAAATGAAAATTACAATTTAAAAACTAGCAAAAAAAAAAGTCATAATTTAAAAAAAGAAATCCTAAAAGATGCAAATAATTTTCGCGAAAATTGAAAAAAAAATCATAAAATTAAAATAAAGCAACGCCATCTATCAAACTATTTCATAACTAAATCTAAAAAGAAATATTTTATATAATTGAACTTAAATAGTAAATTTATTAATATATTGTAAAATATTTATAATTCAGCAATATTTAGCTGCCTAAAAATACTAAATAATATGGACAGAAAACTCTGAACCGTTTAGCTACAAATTCATCTAACAGAATATGAACATTACTTTAAGGAAAGTCTAATAGTAAGCTTGTTATATGAATGGACAGGCTCTTGATGTTTCGCCGAGAGAAGGTAGCCAGTGAAAGTTGAAACCAGGGAAAAAAAAAGAAAATTTTTACGGTTCAACGATGATTAGAGGCAACAAGCCGCCGAACAAACTCCAAGGATGCTCGGCGTCAACAAGTCTTCCCTCTCGCACACGAGTAATACGAAACGAATATTTACCGGTTATAACACATGTGCCGTTATGTAAAAGGAGGATGGGAACAATGATGCCTAGGACGCAAAGTGATGTATGCGATAAATAGTTCTTTTCTGTATATACTGAATAAGTTGTTGACTATCGTTCCATATATCATTTTATTAATAACATTGATAGTACACCAAATTTTTATTGAAATAATGATTATATTTTTTTGGATAAATGAAATAAAAGAATAATTCTGTACAGTGACATGGTAAGTTAATGGATAAATGGATATATTTTCGAAATATTTATACTTGATTAAAAATTCAAAAGAAATTTTCTTAAAGAGTTGAGAGCTAAGTAATTCAAATTTTCAAATAATTTATTATCAACTTTACTAACATAACAACAACTTTATTAACATAACTACCAACAATTCCGAAAGTGGAATATAATTGCAAAGCAAACATACGGAAAATGCCAGTGATAAAACAGTTTGCAAGTGATGAAATAAATAAGATTTTACTTAACAGTTTTTTAAACGGCGTAGTTCTGAGTAAGAAAATTTTTACTTTTAATAATTTATTTGTTAAATATTTTGCATAGTATCGTCCTAATTTTCAATGCAGTGATTTAAAAAATATATTTAGAAAGAGAACTTTTGTATAGTGTAATGTGACCAAAAAAACTCTTATTATAACTCTTATTATCATTAAGAATCCATCCTTTTTGTATAGCATTAATATTTTGTCAATAAAACTCTATAGTATTTTATATTACTGAAATTAAATAAAAGAAATGAAAAGCGAATGACTTATTATTCAATAAATATATTATTAGATTTTCAGTTAATTATTGCCGGAAAAAGATATTTTAAGAAATAAAATATTTTAGAAAATAGAATATTTTTTAAAAAAGAATAAACTTACTGTACTTAAGCTACCTTAGTAAACATGATTTTAAAAGTAATGTTCTCGATTTTCTTATATTGTTGCTGCTAATATTAAAACTGTTTTAGGTAATGTCTGATACAGGGATCGTTCCTTAATTTTTTTGACTTTTATTGAATATGGTTTTAGTACGATTTATTGGATTTTTTTTCATTTTATTTACTCAAAATTTCAAGAAAATAAACCAAAATAGTTTATATTGGTTGGAATCTAAAATTAATATCAAATTTTCATAGCTAAATATAAGTTTTGAGCTAATTACATTTTTATAAATAAAAAGCCTTAAACTTGTGATTTTACTAATAGCATTTAAATGAAACTATTAATCATTTGTTCTTAACACTTATAATGTATGTTTTTTTTTCAGAATAAAAAGCTAATTTCTGAACAATATAAGTTCCATCCTTGTTCATTTTATATAATACACCTAACACCTTAACTTACATTTATTGCACTTTTACTAACGCTAAATTACCCTTGATAAATCTTTGTGTATCAGTTATAAATGCATTAATTTTTAATTGCAATACTGTTTAATTTATGCTCAGTATAAAATTTTGTTACAAGATTTAACAATATATTTAAAATAACTACTTACTAGTTACACAGAAATAGTAGGAATACATTTTGCTTAATAGAGTCCTATTGACAATGACACACAGGCAAATAGTGTGGTGATTAATTTTCATCCCATAACACGTTCAGTTATATAATTATACGTTGATTGTCTTTTATATTATGATAAATAATAAATAATATGAATGTTGAAAATGATGAAAAATGAGGAACACTGTACACATTCGCAGAATTCTGTCAAAGAAATATTTTAACAAGGAATTTTTTTTTCATGGAAAATCTCGAGAAGCCCATTCAGGAAATATACTATTTACATAACAAGTTATATTAACTGAATTTGCTCAAGATTAAGAAAAATTAAAATCAATATTTATTTGTATTTCACTTCAGCTCTAAAAGTGATAAGGAAAACCTTTCATAATATTTCCTATCTTCTAAGCGTATTTGTTTTATTAAATATATACAATGGAGATAACATTTCAAAAAGGAATTATCTTGTCAAACTAATCAAACTATTACAAAGAAATTAAAAAAGATCTTTTGATTGAGAAATAATCTTCCATCAGTGGCTTATAATAACACAAAAATATAATAATATAGGAATTAAAATAACTACATTTTCATGAAAAAGGGGAAAAAGCTGTAAGAATCGTGCTTTTTCATTCTTAAAAGCATAGAAAATGTAATAAACATTTTAGTATTATTCATTGCATGAATTTTAAAATATTTCTACTTAATTTTAGTTTGATACTTTCTTCGGAAGTATCACTTTTTTTATGTACATTACCTTAAAGATAAATTATATTTAGTGATGAACTTGATCTTAATAAGCTATCCGTAAAGTATAACCATTTCTTTAAAATGAGTTCCCTTATTCTGAAATAAATTATACCGGTACTTTGGAATAAAATTAAACATGTTTTCATACATCAATTATCAACTTGTATTTCTTTATCACTTATCACATTCCTATTTGACAAGTTGAAAATGAAATTCGGAGGAAAATGATTAATGACTTGCTGCATGCGCAACATATTTGTTCTTAGCCAGATCGTATTCCCACCACCTCAAAGATTTCTCCGAAAGTATATAATGAAACGTATCCGGTAGCTGAGATCGTAGTGATATGTTCAATATTCCAAATTTAGCTACTGTAAAGGGGAAAAAATTAAGTGAAATCTTGCCATATGCTTCAATGGGAAGTAAAATTATCTATAAAGGCAATGTGTCAAGTTCAAGGAATTACATGTACTTATGAAATATTCAGAGGAATACGTTTCATTCTTTAGGTATTAAAATTTTCTTGATGCTACAAAAAAAAAAAAAAAAAAAAAAAAAAAAGTAAAGTAAAGAAACCGAGAAAAAAAAAATAAATAAATTACATATACCCTTTTCCGTATTACAAAAGCAAAAAAACTTATTTTTATTTTCGTTTTATTTAGTAAAATCTCAAAATTATTTAACCTTAGCAAAGTACAAAGTAAATAACACCATATATTGGTTTTAATGAAAATTTTATATGCAGAAATTGATAAAACGTATGAAGAAATCATGAGGGATAATATGTCACATAAACTTAAATTTATAGTTCCAGATAATTTAGAGTAAAATTCATAATTTAAAAAAATATTAACTCACTTGAAACTTTTTTGAATACATGTAATGGAATAAGCTTTCGATATTTTTGCAATAAGAAATTCATGTTACAATAAAATCCTTTAAAAGTTCATACTGTTTAAAATTATAAATATCAGTCTTAAATACCTCATGAACTTAAGATACTTATGAAAAAAGAATTTAATATACGCATTGGATTATAAATTAAACACTTTGACCTTTCTTTCACATCCGTTTTTATGGATTAGATAAAAATCTAATTAAAATTTGTTAATAAAAAATGCTTAAAACATTTTTTAATCAATTTTTGTTGCAAAAATTATAAAATTTTAGTATGATAATTTATTGGTTTTTATCAAAAAATTAGTTTTCTTATATACATATCTTTATGCTATGAATAACTCATTTCATTATCTTATTTTGTCCAGAGATGATTATAAATAATATCAGGGCTTTATTAACATGTGCTGACTTGTTGTTTTGAGAAAATGGTACCAACCAAAAAAAAGTGGGCATAAAATAAAGAATACATGGTGTTAAATTCAAAAGATCAGCATTATGATACATTATGATTATAATTATTACGTTTAGTTTACTTAAGGTATATTTACATTGCATTACAAAGATATATTTAATTTAATATTATTAATTAATTTAATACCTGAACAGCCTATTATTGTCTACTTCAATAATTTTTTTGCTCTTATTTTATTATTTTATTTAATAATTGATTTTTACGGCAGAATCATCTACTTAAATTCCTTTTGTTGTTAACATTGGAAATGTTTTTGGAATATTTGCTGGTGAAAATAAAAGTGCAGCACAATTTGAAGATGGTATTTTCTTTCAATGATAGTAAATGCTTCGGTGGACCTGGGGGCTTGGAAGTAAGCATACTTTACGCTAATTAATATTCATTTTGAATAATTCTACTGTTTAGAGAATCTAACAAAAAAAAAGAAGATAAAGGTTAGAACATGTTCAAATGAAATTATAGCAAAGTCATTTTCAATTTCTTTTATTACTCGAACCTTTTCTGTTATTTTTAATGAAACTGAAAAATAATATGTTACCATAGACCATAGTATAAAATATACACGACGTAAAATTTTCAACCACGAGTTATGAAAATGTTGAGTTTAGTAAATTTTCATTACCTTATTTTATTTTCGTTTTCTATACGAACAAATTGATGGAATATCCTTTAAAAGTGTTTTAATGCAAGCGTTAATTCTCTCCGTAAGCTCTGAATAATGTTCATTACATGATGAGGCGATACATTTATGCAAATAAGGTTGTATCTTCTATATTTTTAGCAGTTTTGGTCGTGTAGAAATCATTGTAAAAAGGGAGAATGGTATAGTATTTTCCTAGGATAGTTACACCTGTCAAAAAATATTCCTCATCATCATTTAGGAGTTATTTGATGAACTCATTTCATTTGAAAGGGACCAAGAGTGTTATTTGGGAAACATTCATGCTTGCATTAGGAAGTAACAAGATATGAAAATCGTTCTTGGTCTGATCCGTTATAATTGCTTTCGATTTGACCAGCTCTTATCCAAGAATTTTGAGAATCTGGAAATCCAACCCACTTACAAATCACTAACGAGAGGAACCGTTATCTTCAGTTCGAATAATTTTTTATTCTTGCTTTTATAATTTCATAGTTTGAACAACTCAGTCTGTTATTACTTAGAAATGCTCTGAACTGAAAGATAACAATAAAAAAAACTCTCTTGTTCTGATTTGAAAACTTCTTAATTTATGATTTTTATAATATTTTTGCAAATTTACATTACCAGGTAATAAGATCAAACCCAAGAAATGTCGCAAACTTGCGAATATTTAAATGCAAAGCATAGAAGACGATTCAAAATTTTAATATATACCTGGGGCACTCTCACATCTTGATAATGGTAAACTAAAGTTTTATCATGTTTCTATAAGATGCTACAAATTTTTTCTGAAGATTTCAGGCACAAAGATATGCCATTCATGTAGGATATAATGAATGATTATAATGTACAAATAGGATGAATATCTTATATATTTTTCAAAAGTGACTTATATTTTGAAAGCCCCAACTTCGTTTCCTTCTATTGTATTATCGATACTAGAAGTAACCTTTGAAATTGAATTTATTATTATGAAAAAATACATAAAACTGAAATTGTAATTATTATTTTCTTATAAATGTATAAATTAATTAATTAAAGTAGTATTTGTGTAGAGAAAAATTATTCTTGTTACCCAAGTGCTGAGTTACAGTATATTGCAATTTAATTTTAACTTCTTGCAAAGTTGAATCCTTCAAATTTCCATTTCTTAGTTGTAAGAATGTTAAGTATTTAGTAACTATTTGTAAATAGAATTTCAAGATGGTTTAAATAATCGTTAATGCCTTAATGTTATCGTAATTTTTACCATGTTTAACTGTATAATGATTTGGTGTTTTGAGGGGAGGGGAACTTATTTTTTTACTTTACGTAAAAGGACGTAAAGAAAAATTTGCAAAATTAGTTTTTTTCTTTCTGTTTTGTATTATGAACCATTTTAATTTATATTTAAAATCATGAATGGTAAAATGAAATAACAAAGTTAAAAAAAATACCGAAATTAATAAAAATGTATTAATGTATTAAAATGATTTTTATGGATTATCTTAGAGGCTGAATATGTCCTAGGAATGAGAAAATGAGTAAAATAGTTTTATTTTGAGTCTACGTAATAAAAATTATAAATTAACTTCTGATCGATAATTTGTTCGCAAATAATTTTGTTTTACAAATTTTAGATGAAATTTTTTTTTCTTGTTCACAAAATAACACTACGTTAATTGAACATTATACTTCTTATCACATGCATTTAAAATAAATCACTTGAGAGAAAATGCTATAATTTTCAACAGGGTTAATACAATTTTTTTTACAATTGATATGAACTGATAACAATCAGGAAAAGATACAGTAGAAATTTCTTTGAATCATTGATCAAAAGCGAGACATTTTTTCTTATATAAAACTCTGACATATCAGGTTCTTAAAAGTATTTTATTAATTTCCAAAATTTAGAGAACAACATGTGTCTCACCAAAATAACTTCTTATTTGAGTTTAAAATTTCACGAAATCCCAAATCTTTTTTTTTATGTGATTTACGTTTTGAAACTGTAAACCATAAATTTTCCATTTTTTGTTTAATACAATGGAAGAACATGTTTACGTGCATACAAATTGCTTACAATTAGTTATAATAACGATTAACACCTCAATCTATTTAGTAGTTCCTTTGTTTAAAAAGCATTATCCTTAAAACATTTTTAAAAAATTTAAAATCTCAATATTTTTTGTAAAAATGGGATAAGTGGTTTAATATTTTCCGATACAAAAAGACAAGCATTCGTTTCCTTCATCTGTTAATTAATTGTTTAATTTGAATTTTACCAGTTAACACTTAACTGATAATTCACGGACCGGACAGCTTAATTTCTTTTAATAAAAAATGTCTTCTTTAACGTAATTGTAAGGCTATGAGTAAGCAATGCAATTGAAATGTATGAGCATGATTCTAAGCATTTCAATTATGAATTGAAAGATTGAAAAGTTATTAAATGACACTGTCATCTAACAACATTACCACTAACCAAAATGAATAGAACCTGATGAATTATAACGTAATTAAAAAAGCAATAACTAGATAAATTTTTCTTTTTTATGTTATTATGAGTTCCCTTACTTTTCAATAGTTTTCCCTGCACAATTAGATTGAACTAAATTCAAAGAGAATTTTAGGTGTTTTGAGCAAAAATTTTCAACATCAATTTTTTTCTTCTCATTTTTCATGTCCTCCAGCACGTTAGATGTTACCATCATTAAGTCAGTAATTTCACTCAGTAGATAAGTATTGAATTATGAATCTTAAAAGGTACCTATTACTGTAGATAAATTGACGATTAATACTTTTTGACCAAAAAAAAAAAAAAAAACACCTTTAATAGGCATTTAACAACATTCGTAAAAAGATTCTGATGTAGCTATTAAATGAAGCATTAAAATAATTTTTTGTTGTAACTATCAATATAAAATAAAATTCCTAGTTCTAGGTTTGTTATTTACCTTTTTTAAAAATTTATTGTTAAATTTTAATGGAATACATACGTATGTTTGAAATGATTACTTAATTTTCCTGTGTATCACAGGATTAAAAATTTCAGTGATTCGTGAAAAAATATTATATCAGGTTGTTCCAAAATACTAAACCTGGAACACCGAATAAGCGATTTCTATAACCAAGAAATCTTTATTTCTACTATTTAAGCTAGTACAATGAAAATTCTTTCTTCACTTCAATCCTTCACGGCTATTACGTCTGCCAGAAAAGTGATTTTAAGTATCCTTAAAAGCAAGTACATTATCCCTTGACATCACATCGAATAAATGCTCGTTATCCGCGTCGGTGTTTAACATTAACTAATTTCTGTGAGTTCGTGTTTTAAGGATGACTTTGAAGAGCCGGTTGCATTTTTCGTTTACGATTATTACTTCATTAAAGCACAACTTTGTCCTTTACCACTTAACAACATATTTAATAGCCGAGCTGTAGATTTTGCGAGAGGTATGCGTGTGTCCCTTGTTTATTTGCAGATTAAACACTAATTAGCAAAGAACGTAGACTTTTTGAGATACGTAATTCACCAAGCGTCCGCCATTACGGAGGGGCTCGGATGACGATGTATGGAATGTTAATGGCTTCCCTTTTCGGGCTGTACGGCAACGCATGGGTTTGGGGAAGAACCCCAAAATAAAGGAAAATTAACGACCTCCACATAGAGTATGTTCGATGCAAATATTATATTGTACAAATGCATATAAAGTATATTTAACATATTAGTATTATATGTGCATAGGTCGAATGTGTTTAATACAAATATTAGTATTATATAAGTATACATTGAGTAATGAAAATATGTATTATTGTAACATTAGCAGATAATTCAATATTTATTATTATTGCTGTTTTTATGTCAGAAACTCGACTTTTAGGAGTACGAGAGAAAAACAATACGTCTAAAAGTATTACGGAAGGGAAAATATTACGTATTCGCCAGACTTACAATTTAAAAGTAAGTTTATCTGAAATAATTGTCGTTAGTGAAAAGTTTCTTCTGTCCTTATGGTTCTTGACCTTTACAAGAGAACAAAACATTATTCCTAAAAAGTTGTAGAATTAAAATTTTATGCGTTTGTCAAACTTACAATGAAAAGATAAGTTTATTTGAGATAACTGTATGTAAAATGAAATTTTCTAGTTTTGTAATTACATGTAAAATTTAATGAAATTACTGTGATTTATGTAAATTTCCTCTACAATTCAATATTGTTACTAAAAAAGACAGAAAGAGAGACAGAATCATCAGATTGTACAGCAATATGAAAATATCCTTTATCCCTACAGTAAAAATATGTGATCACACTTGCAATAAAATATACGCTTTATTTAATTTAATAAAAATAACGAAACTACAATTTCGGTTCAGAGCTTACAATGAAAATTTCTGAATACCAGATATTGCTTTTTAAAAAGTCATGAATTTTCCTTTTTAAGGAAGAAAAGGAAAGTTTTTAAATTACAATAAATATACTTATTAAGAAAATTATTATTATAATATTAATGTATCATTTCTTAATATTATTTATCGTGAGAAGAATCGAAGTTAAGAAATATGTAAAAAATGTTTTAAAAATATAAAAGTGCCACGAAAAATAAAAATAAAAGTTTCTTCATTGAAAGTCAAATAATATCCTTCATTTTAATCTATACAAGCATAGTGGTTTTTTTTAAAGTTTAGTTTTGGTTTCAATGACAATTATTTTTTTTTTTACTTTAAAATAAAGTAATGCCAGACAGTTAGAAAATTATATCGAGAAAATACTAGTTTAGGCATATTAAATAATGTAAGCAATAATGCTTTAATTATAAAGCTGTGCTTAATTGTACCTTAAAATATTCATAAAGGTTTTTTTTTTTGAAAATTGTAACTAAAATTTAAAAGTAGAGACTATCTTGTTCAATTTAGTTATCACTGGTTTTAAATGAAAAATTGTTATAAAATAAAAACCAAAGGGTTGTGATAAAGGCATAATAAATAAATAATTAAAAATAACCCAAATGTTTAAAAATGCATGAACTGTAAATTAACTACAAATATATATATATATATATATATTTAAAAGATTACTACAATATACATGCAAAAATATCACAATACTTTGACAAAATTATTCAATATATGCAAGTGTTAAAAAAAGTTGTCGAAACAACCACTAATTTGCTTAAATAAACATGCGTTGTCTTCCAAAAATATTTAATTATGAAATTTTTCGTGCGAAACACAAAAACTGTGCTGGTAGCATAACTGACAACAATTACAAAAAAAATCAACAATTATGCAACAGAAAATGATAAACATTTTATAAAGAGATATAAACATCAATCTCATTATAAAAATAGCAATGAGTATGCTGGAAAATTCAGGAAAAATTTAAAGGTTGATAAGTTCATTCTAGTCCAAGCCAAACATAATTTCCTTCGTCATTTAAGAAAGTAATGGAAGAATTATTTCCTTCAATAAAAAAAAAAGTAATTACTATCTCTAATGATTTATTATTGAGATGCCTAAAGTGATAATTGAGATTTCGACAACATTTAACAATCGAAGATGCACGATTTTATCTTTTTCACTGTTTTAGGTACTACATCATTCAAAACAAACGGAAAACAAAATTATATTTAAAAAACAAATTTAAGCAATTAAAGAAAATTGTAGGATAATGTTTTATTTTCCGTTGTTTTGAATAGCAGGTTTTACAAGATTAATTGCTCTGGGTTCACATAACAGATAAACAAATAAAAATCCTACAAATTGTAGTTGTGTTTCCACGAACCTAATAACTGAATAAGATTCCCCGAACTCTTTTATTAACAACTAGGAATAGATAATAACTTCTCTTTAAGAACACTTATATGCACTTATTAGTGTATTCAATATGATGATAAAGGGACTGTCCGTCAAATATGATACAAACAATTGCTACTCTAATAAATTCCTATTGATAAAATCAGTCGAAATTATTATACTGAACTATCACTTAACAAATGGGAGTGCAATTGAAACTGCAAAATTGCTCTTTACCGACTTAATTAATCTTTCATATATTTGATATCAAAAGTATTTTATGCCGATATATTGCTTATAATCAATTAATGCATTTTCCATCTATTTAAAATATTTATTTTAATAAAAAACGATTTCCACAGCAAATTTAATATTTTCTTCTGTTATTTAAAATAAAATTTGAAAACAAATGTGTGAGTTGATTTTTGAATTTATTGACGGAATAAGTCGAATCTGTGGTTAAATTCGCAAGAAAATAAAATATGGGGAGAAATAAAGACATAGATTCTAATCTTAACTATTTGTAATGTATTCACAACATTTATATTAAAACTAAGCAAAGGAGTAAATCAATGTGTTTAAATATTGAAAAACGTGTTTTGTGTAATTTAATATTTTGTGTGCTTTATGAATAAGAATATGCGATGTATTAAAAAGAAATTTTTTCCCCTCCATACTATATTTAACTGAATATTATAATCGCATCTATATTTTTAACTCCTTTATATAATGATGATATCAGATTTTCTAAATCTTATTAGACATGTAAATTTTATAGAATATGCTTATTCATAAGCCTTATTTTGGGAGGAGATGAAAAAAAGTATTTCTTTGCAATAAATTTCTTTTTGTGATTTTTTCACTAATTTGAAACAAAATAATGAATTTATTTAATTATTATTATTATTTATATAAAAAAAAGGACAAATTAAAGTATAAAATAAATTTAGATATATCTAATTTAAAAGATGCTTTTGAGAACAATCAATAGGTAACAAAAGAAATTTAAAAGTGTATTTAAAAATATTTAAGGAATATAAAGAAATAATTAGAATTATATAAACTATATGGTAGTTTTGAAGAAACGTACGTATTTTCTTGAATATTATAATATTATTATAGTTAATCATGTATATTTTATTCAGTTAATATAAAAATAGTTTTACTAATTTGACAAAAAAAAATTATATTTAACAAGATACGTTAAATTTAACAAAATGAAAAGATCAAAAGTAGATAAACAAAATCCGTGCAGAATACCGAAAAAAACATTTATATTTAATTAAACATCATTACAGTAAGATAGAAAAAATGTTTTGTTAATCTTCAAATTTTTTTTTGTTATCTTCAAAATTCTACAGATTTGAATTTTGATTTATTTTTTAATGCATTTGGGCTTTCATACAATTTGGAAGTTAAATTCCTGATGACTTCTAAGCATTATTAATATGATTTAATTCTATATCCAGAAAGCTATATTATATGAAATATAGTAATATTTAAATTACATGTAGAAGTACATTATTAACTAAACTAAATTATACTTGGATTAAAATACTTGCTTGTATTCTATTAATTAAATTACTCAATTCATTTTACGCGGTAACGATTTTAATTAAAAAAAAAAAAAAAAATAAAAAAAAAAAAACACCTTTTTAAATTTGTCTTGCTCACAAAATCAGCATTGAAATAGAACAAAAACATAACTGTATGTGCGTAACATTTTGGAGAATTCTTTAAAACGGCACATTATTTTTTTGCGAATTTAACTCGTACTGTTAAAGTATCTGTGTGATGGTTGTGAAAGTCTTCCTTACAAGTATGAACTCTTAGAATTATTTTGAAATTATTTAAAATAATAATAGCTTAACGGCAACTTTATTATAAGTTTAATTTAAGAATTTTTCTGACTCGATTCCCTTCAAGATCCTTTAGTAGAATGAAAAACAACACAGTGAGTAAGATCTAAATTATCTCTTGAGTTTTCAAGTAATGTAATGCGAAAGTTTGGAGACTGGGCAACTAGCAAAAGTAATATCTGATTTTAGTTCAAAATAATGACAGTTCTAGTAAGAAGTCCTCAGTGTTCTTATGAAGCTTAAATTTTTAAGCATTCTTTTGTAACAGAGCTTTTAAAAAGTCGGAAACATGTTCAGTTACCAAATTGTAAATGAAATTGATCCAAATTCAAATGATCTAATTTCTGTCGCTTAATGATAAGCTTTAAATGATAAAAAAGAACTTCATTTCCTGTTTTTGTTGTTAGAGCTGTTTAGTTCCTTTTTAACGAGACAAGTGAATCCAAAATGAATCATTGGTAAGGTTTTTAAAACATTTTTTTTTTTGTTATTACTTCTTTATTCGGATCAAGTTCCCGTGACAAAAGGCTACAATAGGATTTCTTTTTTCTGGTATTTTCAGCTGTTAAAGCAGCAGACAACAGCTTTCTATTGTCTTATCGAACAGAAACAGTTGCGTCGATAACAAAAGCTGAAAAAAACGTTTTCACGTCAAGGATGGAAACAACCAGTCTAGTTTATTTAAGGACTGGAACTAACTTGACTTCTTCGAACTAGGTTGTAAAAAAGAATGAATGTCTAATTTCCTTTGAAAGATAGTTTATTTTGTGCACGAAACATTTTCCAGATTTTTTTTCCTCCGATGGTGGAATTTTATTTGATCTTTTGATTTTCAGTTTTGGGAATTATGTTGTTGAGTTAAAGGAATGGAAATAAAAACAAGCAATTTCTTATGAAATCAAATTCAGAATTTTAGTTAAATATTTGAAAATGGCATTAAATTTCTCAACCTAGAATGTATGGCCTAATAGTAAGGAAGTATTTCACAGTTAACTTTAACCTACAAAAAGGAAAATTAATACATTTTGAAACTAAAATAAAATATTCACGAATGTAGATAAAAATGAACCGAATTTGGATAATACATATTAACAATTTTTTAAATTGATTTCGAAAGTCATTAACATCAAATTTTTACTTTAATTAACAGCGAAGTTCATGAAATTTATTTTTTAAGAACACTTATTTCTGAGTTTAATTTGTTCAAAACAGACTATATAACTTGTTTTACACTATATTAAAAGTGTTTCTTAAGGACTCATGAAAATAGAAAAGAAATTGCACGTGAAGAGTTATTGAAGTGATTTATTTTGCCAATTTCCTAAAATTAAATTCATAAATTTCTTAATTTTTTACATTTCTAATTAAGCTTAAATAAATTAATATCGAGCAATTCCCTTCAAAATACATTATGCATATTCAAGCCTTTTAAATTATATTTCTGCATTATTCAAAGTAACGTAAGAACTCGTATTTTTGTTACATATTGATTGTACCATAATAGAGATTATTCATTATTAAAAATATCTTAAACCCATTAAGAACTAATTTTTTTTTGAAAAAACTGGTATCTCAATTTTATAATTTAAAATAAAAGCTTCGATGAGAAAAATTCAAAGTAATCAAATGCTCCTTCAGAAAACAAATTTTCCATTCGATTTCAATACATTTATACAAAGTAAATTTAATAACTAAGCAAAGAAACTTTAGGATTGCTTGCAAATTCAATTCAATGATAATGTAAATTAATATTTGAAATTACTTTCAAATTAAATTTCTTGATGAGAAAGTAAACACTGATATTTAATTTTACAAGATTCGAGATAGTTAATAACATAAAAAATAAAAATGAAAAAAAAAATGTAAACAAACTGTCAAAAGTTATAATCAATAAACTATTAAATTTCGTTTTTCTGAAGTAAATGAATTTGATTCATTAAATTTTTTGAAATAGAATAGCTCGCATTTGAACCAGTTTTATTATCAAATATATATAATTTTCTTTTAATAAATATCAGTGTCATTTCTTAAAAATAATATTCTTGAAATACATAATATTTTAAATGATTTAAATTCTACTCAACTTTAAAGAGCTAATTTCAAACTGATACTCAATAAATTTTTTCAAACAAGCTTAGCTCTTAGGCTGAATTTTTCATTTCAAACACTCTTGAATTAGATTTAAAAAAGAACGCAGTATTTTGTTTAGTTTTAATCTTACAAATAATCAATTAATATTTTCATTACAGGATCAAGAAATGTGTCATTTTATTTATTTACAACTGAAATTCTTAATCAAATCAATCATGCTGTTTCACATAATTGAAATGAAAATTTATTGTTCAAAATCTAAGGATAGGGGAAATAGAGTTAAAGAGCTTTTAGAAGAAAAAGGGTTACAATATTATAACTGAACGAAATACTAAACGTATTATATGTAGGGAAAATACGCTGGCTATAATAGAAGCGAATTGTAAATAAAAATAGCTTGGTCTTTTTTTAATGCGTTTAATACATCAGAATATAATGCTATATCTCTCAAATATTGGTTTATTGATTTTAACATTTGAAACAATGTTGCCAATTTCGGACCTATTTCTTAAAACTAGACTAAGACAATACCTTAACTTAAAGTTATTACTATTCCGACAACAATTGCTGTCTAATCAAAGTTGAGAGCAGAGTTGTAGAATTTGCATTTAGTACAACCCCCCTAAGGGCGAAGCTGAATCAGCAGACACTGCTCTCTGAACTCGCTCTCAATTTACCGGGCATATCATTTAATTACACCATAATTAACCGTGGCTTGAATGGTGGTCGCATTGCCCCTTTTCCTCCGCAACATTATCTCACGCTTAATGGACACAGAAGCCAAAACTGCGCCTTTCATTTGAGCACAAGCGTTATTAAAGAGCGATGCCACTTGCACCAAACGAAACGAGTGCACTTGGCACGGAAAAAGGATAATGCGCCAAACAGGTCATATTTTTTTAATTGTTCAAAATTATTGCCATAAAGTAACATTCGTATGATTACATCCGTAATGAGGTATTTCGTAGTAAGTGAAGAAGATGGGTTTTTTCTGAGAATGAGCATTATTAATTGTTGGAAAAATACTTACGAGTTCTTTCTGAAAATTACAGATGAGTTTTTGAATTTTTTCGAGTTAGACATATATTAGTATTTAACATGAAATTATATAACATCATAGCTATTTAAAAATTATCTGAAGTGATAATTTTTTTGACGTCTTTCATATTTCTGGACATAATTAATAATACCATTATAATTACATGTTAGTCCGCTAATTTAAATAATTAAATTATTCCTTGAATGACGAAAAAATTTTTTTTTATTTGTTTTGTTTACGAATGCATATGAGAAAGATGTGAGCTAACTTTTAAAAACTCGAATAGGAATAAGTTGGATGAAGGGTATTTTAAGTATTTATAAATAAGTATGAAGCATGATTTGTTTTTTATATAGAATTGGTTAAACAAGAAAAGTTTTTGTTGTTGTAAAGTATTATTGATTTAATTATGCCGCATTTTCATTGCGGATTAATGTGATCTATAAATGAATTAACAATGTAATCTATATAAATGAAGAATTATAACACAATTAAGTTAATTTCTTAAGCTATTTTAATCCCATCTATTCAGAACTTATTGCGGGAATAGTATATTAAATATATTTTTATACTAGTTTTCGTTGGTCGATTTAATTAACGTCGCAATAGAAGCTACACGAGGGCAGTTAGATAACTAATGTCATGATACATTACTGTGATGCCGTGTGAGAATAATTTAATACCAGACAAGTGTATGTATCATTACACATTGGATTTGATACTTCTAATAGAAATTTAGAAAATAAAATCTCACAAAATTTGAGTTATACTTTCATCGTCAAAAAAAAATTAGAACAAAAAATAAGCAAATTACGTAAATGCAAATTAATATATTGTTTCGACTCTGTTAGATATGCAGGTGATTAAAGTGTCAGCTGCATCGGCGCCATTGATATCAGCAAACACTGCATTTTTAAAAGGTTTTCTCAGTGCGAATAAATTAGATTCTAACTAGTGTGTTTGGATTTAATTAATCACTTTGAATTTTAGAATACCTTTGAGAAGAAAGTGACAACCATTTGAACAATTCGACGTCTTTCAGAAGAACCACGTCGTAGGACAACATAAAGGCAGATGGTCATTCCTTCGGATTGCAAGTCATATCGGCTGCTCAGATGTTACAGTTTTACGCTGTTGATGAGTGGGTAAAGAAGTTATCGCTCACGACAAGTAGGTTCAGAAGAACTATACGGACTACAAGTAGATAAGATTCGAGAATTATCTGACAAGCACGAAGCACACCAACTGCTACGATTCCGGATATAATGAGAACTGGGATGCTTACTCAGCATCATACAGTACCATTATCAGACAGTTGCATGCTTCTGGGTTGCTTTCATGGAGAGCATTACGAAGATTTTGCTTAACACTACAGAAATGTCGCCAAAGACTGTAATATCACAAAATAACAGCTTGGAGCCTTGTGAAATGGCAACAGATCACCTCTAGTGATAGTTTCACTTTTGTCTTGGTGAGGATGATAACCGCACTGAATGTAAAAGCAACGTGGTCAACGCCACGATGGACAATTTGCTGTCACTCGTCACACACCCAAACAGCAGGGTGTACAGGTATGGAGTGTGATTTGGCACGATGGTCGATCACCGTTGGTTTTCATCAGAGGACTTTGACAGCCAAATTTCGTTAGTAAGGTCCCACGATCAGTGGCCATTCCTTTAGAGAAACGCCCTTCGCAGTCCTCTATTTCAACAATGCTCGTGAAAATACAGTTGCCATTTCAAGAGTTTACCTCGGAGCCATAGACACTACGTAGTGGTCTGCAGCATCGCCAGACATGTCACCTATATAAAACTCATGGGATGCTATAGGCTTTTCTGTTAAGATTCCTCTGCTACCAAGAAATGTGCAAACCTGAGAGCCAAAGTTCAATCTGTATGGTATAAGTTGAGTCAAGACATCATTAAAAGAGTCTTGCGACTTGCGGCAGAACACAACAGAAATATTTGCGATCCAACATTCCATTGAGAGACGTAATGGTTTTGCATTTTGATCAATAAATATTGCCATACCAACAATTAGTTTTCAATCATTTATTGCTGGTTATGAGTTTTCATTCACTTTCAAATATCACTTCAATCTGACTGTTCTTTTCACGTGCAATAATTTTTTTTGATGAAGAACATATGTTTCTATTTTCTATTTATTTCTAGATAGTAATGTAGAATAACAATAGAAATAAAATACTTCAAAAAAAAAGGAAAAGCAGTTCAGATTTGTAGTTATGTATTACAATAAACTAATTTTTGAAATGATTTTAGGAATATTTAATGGAGCTCTAAGTTATAGAAGAAGTTTTCATTCACAAATTATTAAATTATTCCTTTCATTTATCAAAATTGATTCTTTTCTCAGAATGTAAATCAAATCTTTTTTCAGACCAAGTTAATTAATTTAATGAAATATTTGATAAATATAAAGAAAAGAAACCTTACTTAAAAAAGTCAAACAGAAATTAGTCGGAGGGGAAAGATATTATTAAGTATTTTTAGATTCTAGTTATTTTAAACATTTATATACTGTAAAAATGAAAACTGATAAGTCATCTGTTTTGTATCCATACATATATATTACATGAAATTTAATAATGTAATCTTAAAAACTTTTCCACTTAATCCATTACTTTTTGCGAGGTAAAAACTTACCTAATATTATATTTTAAAAGTATTTTTTTACTTCTAAAATATATATAAGGTTATACTTCAGCTATTAAACAGTTTATACAATAAGATTCTAAAATTTCTAGAATTTTGCTTTATTTTTAGGTAATTCATTTAATCTTTTGAAAAGTAATCTAAACATTTTGTCACTGCAAATTTACAATTGATGGTAATTAGTAACACCCGACTGTTGCAATTTATTACCTTATTACAATTAACCTGGGTTTAATAAAAAGTTTAATGATTTAGATAATTAGAATTACGATGGCTGTAGACGATTTAGATTATTTAATCAACTAATGACGCAAAGGGTCATCGACTTATAATTAGTATTAGTATGAAATGTAAAACGGATCCATGAATAATTATGTTATGATAATGCATCATTTATACTTTAAATTATGAAGTGTATGAATCGTTCAATATACAGAATAAAAAAAAGAGAGCGTAACGTAATATTTTTAGACTTGAAATTTTAGATTATTTTGTGTGTTAGCATCATTAACATCTCAATAAAATTACACAATGGGTCATTAGAGGATTAAATACGGAATTCTGAGCCACGATAAAATATGACAAGAACGTCACTCAAACATCTGAAATATTTCATTTATCTGCTGTTTCAAGTCACTTGAGTTTCGTTATTTAATATTTTTGGTTTGTTGAGAACTCTAGCACCCTCCAGGTCATCAAATGGATGAATGATTTAATGTGAATTTGATTTTCTTGTTGATTCAAATTTTATAGAAAAAAAATTCTTTTATTTCTATTAAAATATTTTTTAAACTTTCATTTTTGTTTAATTTACAAAAGAAATTACCATAAATTAAGCTGCACCCAAAATTTTAATAAATCATAAATATATAATTATAATCAGCAAAGATGTTGTCTAAGTTCTTGCAGCATTCATAATATCTCTCAAATGCTTTTCGAACCTATGCTATTATTTTTTTTTCTTACTAAACATACAATTAAGTCCTCTAAAAATGATCCCAATTTACAATTTTTGAATTAGTACATTATGTATTTAAATGACATAAGTTGTGTACGCGTGTGTATAAAATGCTCTGTGAGATGAGATTATAGATAAGGAATGCACATGTTTTTACAAAGATCTTAAATAAACATTTAGTTTACAAATGCTTCTTATTCTTGTATTTAATCAATAAATAGTATTAAAAATAAATATTAAATTCATTTTAAGGTAAAATTTATTATTAATTACTGTATCACAAATAATATATTACATTAATATATGCAATAATTTTTAAATTTGTTTGCACTGAAAATAATGTTATAGAATAAATATTAAATGTCATATATGTAAGTAATTGAAACTTCTAAAATGCTGCCTTATTTATCTACAGATAAATTAGTATAAATTTATTAAGCTGAAAATAGTTTTAATGCGGTCTTCTATCATATAAAAGCCCTTTATCATGATATTGAATTTAAAAAAAAAATATTATTATACTTAAATGAAAGCGAAATTTACTTCAATTAAATTATTTTGCTCTATCCATAAATATTACATTTAAAGGGGATTGAAATGGATTTTTGTTTCAAGTATAGGTTGTGACGTTTATACGTCATTATTCGATTCTTGCGCCATATCTCAATCTAACATATTAATCAAAAAATTACTAAGTTCTAATGGAAGACACACAAGAAAATAAAAAAGCTTCTTTGTTGATTGTCCCTGTAGAAAATGTAAGATCGCCCTCTCTAGAATTTCAACCTAACCCAGAGTCTTAATTTATGATTTAAATATGAAATCTATCCTACCAGTTCTTTCGTTATTGATTTCACTACTTTCAACACCAGTAACTACATAGATTAATGCTGTTGGTGGAGCTTTTTTCAATCCCTCAAAACTAACAGAATATTTTTAATCTCAATAACACTTCTCAGACGACAACCTCTTATCCTCTAACTCCCTTCATTTTCCATTAGTTGCATGTCATTTATATATCGTTATATCTAAATTACTTCACTTCATTTCACCTCCATCTAATTTTTCTAATCACGTTTCATTTCTGTTAAGAAAAAATTAACTGTCATTTTTTGCTATTCAGCTCGATTAAAGTCTCCGGGGTTAGTGAGGAGAAAATCATGAATAGCCCAGGGTCATAATCTAACCAAAGCTACTAAAATATACAGTAAAGATTAATGAATGTGGATTTATTGCGATACAAATAATTTAATACGTCCTTCCAGCATAAAAAATCTCCAAATAAGCATTACTAAATTTATTTTTAAAGCAAAATTTTAGTTTCATGTGTTTTATAGTTTATTTTAATAAACTTCAAGTGCCGCCAGCACGAAATTCAATTTCTCATCCGCATTTCAACAATAAAGACGGTAAAGAGGAGAATATAAAATATCCGATTCCTCGACTTCAATTCACTAAGAAAGATAACACTTCCAAAAAAGGGGCACAGCCCAGTGACAGCGCACGCGCGAGATTTCCACAAAAGGCAGCCCCAGACATATAAAAACCAGTACATTCTTCCAGCAAAAGCGGGTACAAAAAGCTGTAAAAAATAAATAAAGCACACCAAACGTCTGCTCTCGCTTTTCCTCCCACCAAAAAACACAACAACCAACAAACTCTGATTTAAAGCTCATTACTCTAGCAAACTGCTTAGCAAGTACGGTGGTCGGGTTTTGTCTGACGAAATTTACACCCTAGGAGAAATTTTGAGAGCAAGTGAAAAGTTTTTGTGGTTGGAGGATGGGAAAAGGAATGTTCCAAAAGGGTGTCTTGGAAAAGAAAGATAAAAAAAAGGAAAAGAAAGTAGAAAAGAGAAGGTGGAAAGTGTTCTGCAAGTCAAGCGTTGTATTATGATTCATGAGTATAATTTTTTTATTATTTAAATTTTATGTATTTTTGTTAACCCTCACGTTGGGGCTCCATTGTTGGGAACTGAATCGCAAGAACGTTCGTTGCTTACAAAAGACTTGTTGGGAGTCTTTTAGGGGAGGAAATTTATCAAGAGCAAGTGATTAAACCTCTTCGCATTTTCCAGAATCCATCTTTTTATTTTCCTTTTCTTAATTTTTTTCCCCTTGCCAGGGTTTGAAGTCTATATAAACTGAATAGATACGGCAGCATTTGTATACGGTTAAACAGTGTTTGTTTTTAGAATGTCACACCAAATCGGTTAATTATTATTGTTATACATAGATTCGGTATTATATTCTAATAGATATATAACTGCTTCATATTGCATTTTCAATTAGAAGAGATTATCAGATTTGTTGCATCAATTAGATTATATATCTTTATAACCACTGTAAGAAATCTCTTTTGATTTCTTTCCTCTTAAAGGGAATTTATTAAGGGAATATTTTGAACTATTTAACGACAATACTGCGTGTTCAATATTATAGAATTACTAGATGTAATGGTTTAGTCAACGATCTTACAAATACTAAGCATAGTTGTTCTATTTTTGCAAGCATTCAAATTACATTTTGCACTCATTCATATCATAAATTGTTTTATACGTTTAGTCTGCATATAAATACGTATATACGTTTTAGTCTGCAACCAAATAAAATAATGGTTAGAAATCAATTTAATAGAACTTAATTTTTAAGGATTTTCTTCTTAATTTCCGTTTTCCATTGTAGTTATTGTTATAATTCGTCTTGCATGCTTTCATATTTGCAGATTTATTTCCATTCCAATTAATGGAGAAAATAGATGGAAGAGATATTACACAATTAGCTTTTATCAATTATGAAAGCTGACCTCCGTAGTATTTAAAAATTTTTTTGTAATGTTAAGAAAAAGTGAATTAGGTTTATAATAATAAAGTTACATATCATGTTAAAAGCGCCATGTTACATATCATGTTAATTTTTTTTTCTTTGAGGTGAACATTACTAATTTTGTTTGAGAATTTTTAGAAGGTTAAGCCCTTTTAATTGTGCCCCCTTTTTTTTTTTATCTAAATGCAAATAAATAAACTTGAAGTTTCAACCATCACGTTGACAAATGATTAATTTGGAAAAATCTCATTAATTTATTTATAATTTTCAAAAGACATATAGTATTTTAACAGTATATAGGAAATATCACTTGATATTCTTAGAAATATCTCTATATTTACATTATTGATTCCATGTATGTAATGTTCTTAATACAGGAGAAAAGAATAATGTATTCAGATGGAACGAAGCACTTAATTGGCAATATTGAAATGGAGCAATACAAAGAAATAAAAAAGGCATCTTTAATAACTCACTCATTGTTAAGGGAAACTAAAATTATGTAAAAGTAATATACTTCATAAAGTAAGAATGAATGAAACAACTGTTACACTATTAAAACACAATTTTTACTAATCAAAAATTACCCTTAGTAACTGATTACTGAAAGTAATTTTTGATACATTCTCTGAAGTCGAATGAGAAAATATAGAATTTTCTTAAACATTTCTTATACCAATATTAAACATTTTTTATACCAATAAAACTTTACCCATTATTAATTTTCTTACATTCATTTCTTTTAAATATTAAATAGCGGTCGGCGGTTTTCGTCGATTTAAGGGTTCAAGCCTTGATGCCACTAAAGACCTACCGTGTAGCCGGGGCTGATGCACGATATATCTGTCGGGGTCCAAAGTCTTCCCGTTCACGTGGTGTGGAAGTTAGAAGAGGGGGTGCCAGATCAGATGACGTCCTCATCACTTGACCGAGTTTAAAATTACGAGATCCGTCGCCTATAGCCCTCGTGTTGCTTCTAGTGCGACTTTAATAAAATCAAACCAAAATATAATAAATAGATAAGGTAGATATAAGAAATTTTTATCAATTCGTAATACAGGTAAAATGTTAATATATGACTCATTTCCTATCACGATACTCATATTAATATATAATAATATTATAATTATATAACTTTCTAATATAAAAATAAATTTAATTTACTCTACCCGGAAAAATTTGACTGAATATGATTAAAAAAGTTAAAACTGAATAAGATTATAATGTAACTATTAATTCAACCATAGATCACATTATAAAGAGATTTAGAAAAAATACGACATGATAAAATTAATTGTACTCTAAAATAAAAAAAAAAAAAAAAAAAAAAAAAATTTTTTTATTTTATTAAAAATTATTTTTAAAAAAAAAAATTTTATAGAAGAAATTCTTTCTGAAAAAAACCCTTTTTCATGTTTATTCACAAACAGTTAAATACGCTTCATGTAACTTATACCTGATGAGCATTTTTAAGTAAGTTTATCTTTCTTACATATATTATAATCAAAAATATCTTTTTATGAAATAATTTAAAAGTAAATATATGAAACTTAAACATTTTTTCAAAATTTATAGACATTTAAGAGAAGAGAGCTTCACTTTTAAGAGTGAATTAAAAGATGTTGACCTCAATATGTCACGACAAGACTTCAGAGCAGTTTTTCAAAAGATATTATTTCAAGTGGAAAATTTTTACTATAAAATAAATAAAATCCAAGCGCATTCTAATATAATGCATATATAATTTTTAAAAATATTGTACTTCGTTAATATTTCTCTCGGACTAGTCCAAACAAGTTCGAATGTACATCAGAATGAAATGCATAAAATACATTTGACCAATTTATTAAAATTTTACATTTATACTTGTTTTACATTTATTATCATACGAATAAAAATTCTACTTTAAGTTCGAATCAACATTAGCGATTGAAATGTATAAATTATATTCTTCCAATTTCTTGAAACTTTACATTTATATATTTGCCTCAAGTGTTTTCATGAGTTGAACTATTAAGAATTGAAATTATGCAAATGCAATAAAATAATCGCGCATTTTATTTACTATAATATACTGTGTAATTTTGTATTTGAAATTTGCTTGATTTAGATTATTTATTTCCGAATTCACTACAGAAAGAATAACAGCTCATTTTACGGTACGAAATGAATTATTCATATTTGATTTCTCTCTCTCTTATGATTAAACTTCATACAAAACTTTTTATATTTAAATTATTAAAAGCGACGAATTGATTCCTCATACTTAAACTCAATGTTGTACATTTTAAGTGCTAAAAACCGCTTAAAGATACTAAAGAAACGAATAATCAACAATAACAGCACATCCACTGATCACCAACTCATTTTGTGGACACCTTTCAGCGAATTCTAGCTGACACAGAAGATAGTACTTACACTGTTGACTAAGTACTTCTAATTTTATTTTCATTCTGCTTCAGGGTTGAGAAGAGTTAATTTAAGATTTTACAGACAGAAACCGAAGCAAAACAGCAGCATAATCGGTCCTAAAACCTTCAAGAAACAAGGTCTTCTTTTCTTGCCAACAAGAGGCAGGTCTTACCTGTGAGCAGGCAGCACAAAAGGCTCTTTTAGAAGCTTATCAAAAAGGTAGTTTGTCTTCAGAATTTCGCCAGTTGTCAACGATTGGGCGAAGTGAGTTGGAAGCTTTGAGGACTGTCAGACTGCATCGAAGATTGATGAGAAGAGTCGCACCTGAGAGGTGTAAGAGACACACACTCTGTCGAGCAGTCATTAAAATACCGTTGTTAGCGCTCGATGCGTGGGTTTTTGTTAAATGTGCATATAAATAGATGACACGATGATTTAGAGCTTAAATAGTAACTGTGGATTGAGAAGGTGAATTTGTGAGAGTTTACTAGTTGGCTTCTTTGTTTGTAGATACATATTTTAGAAATGCCAAAGTGCGTTCGCGTTTGGGCAGCTGCTCCAGAGAATACTTTTTACTGAAATAGTTTCCAAAAAAATATAAGATAAAAATTATAATTTTTAATTTTTCTTTTTGACACAATTGCTATTTTACAAGTGTATGCTGTTTTTCTTTGAATATACTAAAATAATATACTAAAATTAAATTTATGAATAATTTCGATAATTATAAGAGAAATGAGAGTTGTATATTATTTTTGTTCATAAATAGTTATTATAATTCAAAGATTCAGCCCTAAAGCAGTTACAAAATATTAAAAAAGAAATTTGCTACAATTTACTTAGGAGACAGCAACAATAATTGCTACAATTGATTTTATTACAATTTATTTAGCTACAATTTTTGCTACAATTTATTTAGGTTGTGTTTTCGTTTCTAGATAAGTATTTCTGAAAGGTCACAGCACGCGTTCGCATTTCAACAACTGTTAGTTTATGCGCCTGATGAATTTTGAACATGAAGAAAACAAGATTTTTATGATTCTGAATATGGAACAGAAAATGAAAAATTAAGTACTTGAATAAGATTGTAGTTCTTAAGCCCCTTGTAGATTATTTTCCATGTTTTGAAAGCAAAATATTAAATTATTAGGCAAAATATACTAATTACAAAAATCTCGTAGTCGTCATACAAGAAAGAGTTTTCAGTATTAAATTCATAGAGAAATTATAATTATCCTTCTCAGTTATATGATAGGTTGGAATTGCTCGAAAAGACACTAATTTAAATTTTGAACAGAAATTATCGCATATTTATTTTTAATAGAAATAACAAACTTCATTAATTAACCTGTAGTTCTAATTGAGGAAAAAAAAGAGATTGCAATGATTTAGAATGAAACTGTTTTGTTTGAAAATTAAAATAAAATTTTCTAAAGATATTTACTTAGAACTTTGGAAGTTATAATCAATTCTCATGATAAATTTTTTTTATTTATCTAGTTGAATTATGATTTCAAAGAAAGAAATTTTTTTGCATTTATTTTAATAATATTTTTTCTAACTAAAACATAATTTCCTAAATTCCCAGAGAATCTCAATATATTTTTACTTCATAGACATTTATCAACAACCTAATATTATTCTTAAGATGAAAAATATCACGTAATTTCAGCTGCCTGATGTGAATGTCATCACATAAAATCGAAACTTTAGAAACGAAAATATGTCTGAAATGAAATTTTTGTGAATATCATATCTACTCTAAAGGATTTTTTTTTCTTTTAAATAATCGATTATTTAGCTATCTTCCTTATTTCCTTATAAAAAGTATCAGCTTTCAGGTCAAATTTTAACTGAATTTATCAAAAAACATTGAAATAAAATGTCAAAGAGTTGATTTTTATGAGACTATTGGTTTTTTTCATACATTTGCTGAACAAAGTTTCCTGATCATGCAGCTTGTGGAGATAAAAAAATATCCAAAAATTCGAATGGAACTATTTCTACTGTATAAATATAAAAGAAAAGAAATTGTATAATGGAAAAAAACCGTTTCAGTGACTACCTCTACCTGTGGGGTTCGGTAAAGAAGAGAATACCGTAAAAAAATTCTGAAGTGAACATCAAAAATACTTCAAACTTGCTTTCTAACGACCACCCGTATAGTATACCAAATGCGGTAGTAATAACAAAAATATGTGTTTTAAGTTCAGTTTCAAAGGTTGTATGACTTGATCAAGGACTAACTGTTTTATAAATGTTATATATTCATTCAGATCATTATACTTAGATGAATATGTATCAAGAATCCCTTTTATCACGATAGGTATGAGAATTCCTTTAAAAATCTAAGCTATTATGAAGATTTTAAGTACAAAAGCATTTTTATACATAATTCCCCGGCTATAAAAGCAAATAATAATATTATTTTGGATTAGAATCTAAAATATAAGGATTTTGAAATAAAATAGATGTATTTCTGAACTATAATCAGATATATGAACAATGTAAATAGCTGTGAGTCCATTTTTATAACACCAGCTGAATTTCTTGAAAAGTTCTTTGAAGTTTCCTAACAATCTTCGAAACTTTTTGGTGACTGAATTAATACAAGCATGGGTTAGGGACCGAAGGACTATGAGGGCTTTTTTTAAGACTGCGGTGTAGAATAATGGGTGTTTATTCTAATTGATGTTCAAATGTGGAGAAGGAGGTTTCATAACTTTGAAATATTATTTTTGTCTCATGTAACTCTTTGTATATATATAAAAGCACATTGAATATTTATAACATACATAGAGCCTATATTTAGTACACCAAAAGATTTTACAGATTGCTGCGTTCATATGTGGACCAATTACAGAAAAATCGTTGATTGAATTCCTAAAAAAAGACTCCATCTTATTTCTTTACCAAAGTTGTACTCTTTTCATACGCACGAAAGAACACTTCCTTTGATGAATACTTATTTTCCATTTTTTTTAACCTTAAGAGAAAAAACTTCCTTTTATTCAAAATTTCAATACATCCTGTTGATAAGAATGAAATATATCTGTGAATATAAAAGTTTTCAAATATTTCTGTTTATAATGTTATTCCTTTAAAAAGAACTAAAAAATTTTACTTTTTAAACAGCTGTGGGCATGTATAATAGCTAATGAAATTCCTTCTTTACAATGGAATATATGCTTTAGTTTTATTAGAACAAACAAAGGCATTATTTTTTGAAAAAACGATTTGTTACGATGAATGTAATCTGAAAAATTATTAACCCTATAATTACTTATCACGCGATTTCCATGGACATCTAAAATTGATTTTTCTGAGTATCTGTTAGTTCTTATGATCCAAATCAATATTTAAAAAAAGTCTTTGAAGCAAAATTATGTTCCATGTTTAAACATCCAAATATTTATAGATTTCAACTATGTAATAAAAATTACACAATTTTTGAAGCAATTTTTTTATAAAATATCAGTCGTATAATTAAATGGTTAACAATTTTTACTACATGGATAAATGAACTATTTTTCGTTTTCATGTAATATATTTATTTTTATTTCCATTCCATGCATTCAAATTCCTATTTTTTAAGCAATGTGTGTTTGAAATATAAATGGAATGAATTGCTTTTTTTCCCGACTCATCATAGTAAAAGCTCTGATAATTTTTACTAAAAAGTTTCTGTATAATAATTCGTTATTCACAATTTTGAATTCCATTCTTTTCAGTTACGAATTATAATTCACGTTTATTCAAAATCTTACGAAATGTAAAGATTTATATTACGTTATTTAATCTTTTGATTTTCGCAGTATAATTTAATCTTTGATTTATTTAATGTAGTTTAATATTTTGGTTTATGTAATAATAATTTTATATTTTGGTTTATGTAATAATAATTTTATATTTTGTAAAATACCTCAGGGATTTTAACAGATAATTCACATAAATACAACGATAGAAATGAGATTGTGTAATCCACGATAGAAATGAAGATGTGTAAGAAAACTTACGCTTAAAGTTTTCCATTACTGCTCCGTCTAGCGGTTTACCGCTTGCTCTCCACCTATACACTGAAAAGTGAAAATTGTTTGCTTAGATGTTTTCTATCACCCCTTAAATTTTTTGCCCAGTAGTGACCAAAACACCCTTTATATTACTGTATCATGTTTTTACTATGATAGCTGCATTTCAATAACGTTAGCTGGTTTCTTTCACGATGTTATTTTGCATCAACACATATTATACATATACACAAGGTACAGAGTAAATGGCTTTCATCATCATCGTTAAAATTAAGAAAAACTCTGTGTGCCAAATATTTAAAAGGGTACTAATTTTTATGTGAAGTATTCATCAGAATAACACAAGTTTACTTGAACCCTTATTTTACTTTAATTTTTGATTAATTTTTGAAACCAAAGGAAATAACTTTTAAGCTAGACTTTTTAATTCAAATGAAATTAAAAAAAAAAAAAAAAGCTTTTTCTTCCTCTTCATTTACTTTTAAAATTGTCTCTCTCTAATAACATTATCATTAATTAAAGCATTAAAGAAGACAATAGAAGAAAGACAAGTTAATAAATCTTTTTTACATTCTGGAAGGTTTCGTCAGATTATTTAAATCTAGAAATTCTCTATTTTCTTTATTGACTTTTCAGTAAAAACTCTTAAATAAACTTTATTCAATAGGAGATTAAAAAAAATAATAAGCAATAGCTCAAAAATCTTATTATAAATAATAATATTATATGAAAAATGCATTGTTTATTGTTCAAAGATGAATTTAAAAGCCGATAACTTAGACAAGAAATGCAAAGTTATCTTAAGAAGTTTCACATTTTATTTATGTATCATAAATAAAGAAATTCTAAGCTTTAATATTCATTAATAAATGTATAAATTTACTTCGAAAACGTACTGGTACTAATCGCTAATTTTATTTAAAAATAATCGAGTCTTAAAAAAAAATTTATACTAAACGGGTGAAGTAAAATAGATTAAAAATTGCAGTTTGAGTTACGTATAAAATTGTAACTTTAATATATATCCATCCACAAATTTCCTACTTATACTTAAGAATTTAATGTACATTAATTTTTAAATGTTTTTAATTAGAATTATGCTCAGTATTATGCAATAGATTCAACTGATAGTCAGTTATATAGATAAATTGTTTGAACGCTAGTGAACTTTTTATCAGGTACTTTGCTGATACATCTGAAATTTTTTTTTTTTTTTCTCCTTTTCGGATAGTATTATCCACCGAACCGATTACACGACAATTTAGCAACAATAATCTATCATATATTGATACTAATAGAGGTATTTCATTCGAATCTTATAGCAAGACGACAGCAATAATAAGAAGTCCAAATGTCTTATGTTCTTGGGAAAAAAATTACACCAAAAGAATTCTCGTAAACCATTCCATGAAAGTACCAAAGCAAAGAAAGAGATATAAACGCTCAATTCGAATGAGGGAAAGAGAGAGAGAGCTCGAAATGGAACAAAAATAAGAATTTCTTTTTTTAATACATCTAAGGATAGAGAAGAACCTAAAGAAAGAATAGAGGGAATTACAATAATTGAAAGAAAAGCAAGAGTTGGCAGGGGTTGCTGTCACTTTTAGAGACAAATACCGCCCTCGCCGAAACTACTTTCGTGCCTTCAGTGTACCTCTCCCCTGTAATTTCCCGTGCCGACGGTAATGTTTTTTTATTTACACGAAACTACCGCCCGACTCTCTGATTGGTGGAAAGGGAATTGAATGCCATCATGATGATGGTGATGATGATGAGTGCTGGGCTGAGATGATCTGAGGACGCAATTGACGAATAGGAGAAGGGATTCGGGGTTTGTGGGTGGCATTTTTTGTGCTACAGGTGAACAGGCTGCTCCGGAAAAAATGTGAAGTATGGAGGGAAAGGGGGGGGGGGGGCCAGAGAACATTAAATATTAATATTTTTGCACTACCTTAGTTAGATTTTGGGATATTTTCAAGCTGTTGTCTTATGTAATATGTGCAATTTCTAGAAATTTCTAAAAGCCTCTAATCTTCACTCTGTGTAATTATATGGAATAACTTAAATTTAGAAATATTTACTCAACTAAATCAGTGATCCAGAATTAAAAATTTGTATGAAAAATTGTAAGGAAGGTAATATATCAGAGAAAAGCTGTGGCATAATAATTGTTTTGAATAAATAAAAGGTTTTAAAGGAATCTTATGACGTCGTTGGAAATCTTTTTATTCTAAAATTATTTTAAATTATTTATCTCCATGTTATATTTAATTTAAAATCATGCAATTCTTTTTTCTTTGTAATTATTACATTATCATAAAAAACTTTTAGTATTGAGCATTTATTCAGCTGTCGTATTTACTTAAGTAACTATTTGTGTAGTATTCTGAATCCTCTAATAAATAACACACAGCTTTTTTTTTTTTTTATTAAAACATCAAAAACCTTTTTAATTCAAAAATCTTTTAAAATTTTATTCATAATATATATATGTGTGTTTGTTTGTTTCTTTTTCGAAAACGCATTTACAAAAGGAGCTAACTTATTCTCAATTCATATTATTGCCAATTTTAAACTATGCAAAGATAACCATGTACTTATCAATTAATAAACATTACCGTTATTTAAAACGGTTCTAATTATTTACATTTTTAATTAAGGATTAAACAAAAAAAAGCATAATTTAATATTTATCCATTTGCTTAATTCATATAAATATTATGAAGAACATTCAAAATAAATGTTATAGTGTAATAAGACATTGATGTTGATATAGTTAAGAAGCCTATAGTAAAAAAAAATTAACAATTAGATTGTTAAAACATCATTGAAGGATTTTCGGAGAAAGTTAAAAAGGAATAAAAAATACTAAAATAAAATTAAATTAAGCTTTTGCGAGTGTTCATTCAAATATATTTTAAGAATTTCCAATAACAATATTTGAGATTAAAAATTAGACTGTATTTCAAATGTTTCGAAAATTTCCAATAACAATATTTGAGATTAAAAATAAGACTGTATTTCAAATGTTTCGAAAATTTATTCATATAACTGGTCATTCTAATCATATTAATAAAGATTTGGGAATTAATGCGTGAACAGAAAATTGAGTGTGATTTTGATATTTTGGCGTGTGAGTTTTGAGAGATTAGAAAATAAATAAGGCAAAGTTTGGATAAAAATTTATGGATTTAACGGGAAAGTATAACAAGCGACATCGCTCGTCTTTCTGTAAATTTCAAGTTATTTAAACATTTTCGATTCAACAGAAAGAATGAAAGGAATGTGAAAATTAATCCTTCTTCATATTACATCATGAATAAAACTTATAAAAAGGGCTTTCATCCTCTAACATACCAGGAAGGAGGTTAAGATTGTATCTACATATTGTTCAGATTTCTCCACCGTAAGAGCTAACTTTTTTTTTTTAAAAAAAAATAATTATTAAATTATTCTATTAAGTATTAGAATTAAAGCAAGCGATAAATATTGAAGTGGATAATAATATTTTTTTCAGATATTAAAGCAAATAATAAATTATTAAATTGAATATATATTTTAAGGTAAATGCCATTATTGCTGCCATTTAAAATAAATTAATTTTTAAGTTATATGTTTTATTCCAATCCAAACAAAGCATTTAGGAGAAATTTATTTAGATACATTTTCAAATATTTAATTCATTATTGGTGAAATCAGGCTTTAAATGTGTACATAAAAAGTTTTACGATAAATTTTTTTCCTGATATATTCTTGCAAATTAAGTTCATTGCTGGTGAAAGCTGGCATTAAACACACGCGTAAAAAAAAATGTTCGATAAAATTTTGAAAAGTGACCAGGGGATCATTTTGTCGTTGATTAAAACCCTTTGGTGGCTAATAAAATTTTAAAATACAACGATTAGCAGATTTACTTATCAATCACTAACACGTGCGATTTTTCTTGAAACTTTTCTTTCTGCAAAATATCATATTTACAGAGATATTCTTAAAATAGTCTTATTTCCAAATGTACGATTTAATCACACTGGTACCGGAAATTTTCAAGGCTATGCTCCTGAAAGGGCCTCTTTAGTCTGGAAGTGTGGGAATGATCAAACCTAACGACCCATGCAAAGATGAGATAATTAACAAGCTCCTGTAATTCAAATCCAATTCTTGTGCTCCTGGAACACCAAAAGGGAACAAAAATGTCTGAATCTCTAAAGAATTTTTACATTTGTGGAATTTGCAGTCGAAAGCGTCAGGAAACATGACCCAGAAATACGTTGAACTGGGAAAGATATATGGTAAAAGAGACTCAAGGCGACAGAATAGTTCACGCATTCCACGTATTCTTTCCAACTCGAACGGAAATGCTAAGCTCTCTTCTGACAAACGAGACATAAAGTGAACATGTGTGTTACTCGCTAAAATACTACGAATGTTTGAAAGCGGATGATTTGTGAGTTGTTTTGGAGCGATATCCATCTTAGATTTTGAAATGGCTTCAAGTCATTAGAAATGTGAAGTTCAAGGTTGTGGTGCTTGAAAGTACGAGGTAATTTGGTTAATTGTCAGTGGCGGGAACGGGATTCTTTTTAAGATGCCTTTCAAGGAAACTAAACATAATTCGACTCAGTTGATTTTAGTTTGTAAATTATAAGAAAGGAATGGCTGAAAACTGAGTTTCAAGCAGACTATTCGGTGACATACCAGAGTCCAGCATTTGATTCTTTAAGTAACTGGCAGTCAAATAAAATACCACTTTATAAAATTGGTTTTAATCTGCAAATTATTAGAAATTTGAAACAGACAATTTTTGTGAATTTTCAACATTGGAAAGAGAATTAACTAGAAGTCAAACCAAATATAATTCTACCCAGAGATATTTTGTCCATTAATTATTAAGAATATGTTATTCAATATTATATTCAATTTCCGAAATATGCATCCATTTACTCCAATTTCAAAAAATAAATTGGAACTGAAGATAATTTGGAGTCTTATACTAAACTCAACTTCAATTTGTATGACATTAATCTAATTACAAGGTACTTTTCTTTAAGCAAGTTTTATATTATCCTAAAAAATTTAATTCAATTTGACAACGTTGGGTTAATGCTGTTGTTGACAATGTTGAAGTGGCTCTTGTTGACAAAGTTGCAATGTTGAGGTAAATACAAGGTGTGGCTATTAAATAACGAGATTAAAGTTGCAAAACATTTTATTTTGATCTCATATATATTAACTTATTATTATCTTCAATACACCCCCCTTTTCTACCCCTATAACGCTCCATTGTTCGAAACAGTACAGGAAGGCTTCTGTCAGCTCCTCTAGGACGCGTGCCACTTTCTCTTTCACAGATTCAAGGGACTAAAATCTTGGTCCTTTTAAAGTAGATTTTCCCTTAGGAAATATATAAAAGTCGCATGGTGCAAAATCTGGCGAATAAAGGGATAACATTGGGATATTGTGCATGGATTCGTGCTTCGTTTTCAGGATCATAAGTAAGAAACCGCAATTAGTCACACATTATTATCCTTTCCAATAAGTTTGGGTTATTTTTAATGGCATTCAAAGCGTCAGAACAAACATATTTGCGATCTTCTTGTTGTTTACGCGTGAGAATTTCAAGTATCATTTCATCAGGTATCAGATATGCAAATTGATATATTTATGTAGTTTGCCGTATGGATTATTTGTCAATTTCTACAGTCTTAATAATCGCACGGATACTTAATCGACGGTCAGATCGAACCAGATAATTCAATTTTCCGATGTTGTCATCCCTTTTTGACGTGGAAAGGGGACCCAAACGTGAATTATATTCAACGTCTTCTTGGCCATCTTCAAAACACTTGAATAACTCAAAAACACTTGCACACGATAAATATTCATTGCTATACACTTCTTTCAATAAATTATAAGTTTCAGAAGCGAGTTTTGTAAGTTTCTTATTAAATTTTATGACAATTCGTTAGTCACTTATCCTTTTTCTAGTGAAACAAACAAAATAATATCTCTGATTAGAACGAAGGCAACTGCTATACGGATTTGTTTCCAGAAGCGAGAAGCACTTCATTCAAAAGAGCAGGTTTCCCACTAAACAGCTGTCCGTCGCTGGCGTTTGGCGCTTACATACTTCTTTTGTAGCAGAGTCAGTTTAGTTTTTTTTTAATCCAACCCCACAATAATTGGTTGATTAGAAGAATGAGAGAAACTGTAGTTTTTAACAAATGATTGTTAGTAAAAGACCGACATTGATTTAAAGTCATTCGTGGAGTAATAAGTCCATACAGGAAACTCGGATTTCTTGCTCGAACCATCAACCCTAGTGACATTATTTTACTTGAGTCTAGATGAGTTGGTAAGACTAAACTTTGATCATTACTCTATAATTTAGGCGTGTTGAGGATAAGTAAACTTCGAGAGAGAGAGAGATTTTGCATGAACAATCATAATTTGAAGATATAAATATACTTTTTTCAATTCTTCATAAAACAACAACTTTTGCTCATTTCAGTATGAAACTTTGCCAGTTTGTGTAATAAAGTACATAGTTTACAATATTGGCTCAAGTTTTGCTATTAAATTAATATATTTTCTTATACAACATGAAATATGCGTACAAAAATTTGAAAAATAAATTAGCTTACCTTACGTTACCCACAAGATAACTTTTGAAAGATGTACAGTAGAACCATAATTCTTATACCAAATTAAAGCTAAATAATGACCTTATTCTGTAAACCTCAAATTTTAAATTTAACTTACATTAAAAAAAATTGAAAAATTAAAAAAGTTATCAAGTTTGTATTTAGTAACTTTTTTTTCATGTATCATGTTATAAAATAAAATCTAATCATTTTATTAACAAAATTGAGGTTCACAGAATACAAATTTACAAGTACAACACTCATGTAAAATTTCAAAGCTCTACATGCAAAAGATTTTTTTTTAATCCTGTGGGAAAGTGTGAAAATAGCAAACTGAGAAAAAGAGGTTTGTTTACATTGCATTACATAGAACAAGCCACTTTAGACATTTACATTTTTTGTTGAACAGGACGTAATAATTGTCGGATTTTGACGCTGTTTGTTTTAAAATGCTCCTAACATTCAGTACTATTTTTTAAAATCAAATTTGAAAAATCGAACTTTTGAAGGTGCAAAGGTACTAAGTCCCCTTAAGTTCTTCACCATCCCAATGCGCGTCTAAATAACTAATCATACCTTTCATGATCTTCTGACAGACCGACTTTCTAACAAATTCACTGATTTCAAACAAAATTCGCTGATTCAACAGAAAACTCACTCAAATCTATTCACTTATCATGAAATTCGAAAACTCTCATTACAGTAGATTTAAATGCTTTGAGAATGGCAGTGACTTTCCCTACCTAAATGCAAGTGGTAACAGAGCAAATGTAGCAAAAAAATTGTTTATTATGAATGGACAAACAAAAAATAAATAAATAAGCCAAAAAATCTGGGTCCATGAAGTGAAATCATTTTCTATTAAGCGATTTTTGCTTCGTGGTAAAAGAAAAAAAAAACCTTATGAAATCACATAGAATTTTGTTGGAAAGGCAGTGATATTTCGCTTATTGAAAACATGAAAATTTGTGGAAAACACTCAACATGAAATGATTTTTCATGTTGAATGTTTCCGTCTTAAACGTTTTCCACCGAATATTATGTGGTTTTCATTTCATGACATCTGTTTTTAAAATTCTCTAGAAAGAAACAGGTTCCAACAGCAAACAAATATTTGAACACATATATTCGGTTCCTGTGATCATCTAAAGTAAGTTTAAAAGAATGCTAAATACATATATCGATTACTGAGATAAAATTTGCTTCATAAAAAACAAAACTACAGATTAACTTACCTCTTCGATTTGCAGTGGATACAATTTCACGGATGTTACAGCATCAGTTATTTATATTCTTTATTTATGCTGAGCATGATTTTTAGCCCGCAGGAAATTGGTTGAGACCTACATAATAATGTATTGGCTCGTTATTTGCTGAGGCGTGCTTTACATATCATTCAAAACACGCTATCGAATTTTAAATTGCTATTTCAATTTTTCTTTCGTTATCATTACTAGCTCCATTAAACATGAAATAAAGTGGTAAAATTCTAAGAGCTGAAACTAAGTCTTTTGTTCGTCGATTGACTATTTTTATGGTAAAATTTTTAGATACATTTAATTTAAATAGATAAGAATGCTCGAAAGGTAGAAAAAGTCAAAACTGTGTATTTCATATACGAAACAAAATTTGCATTTCCTAAACTTATTTATTGATTTTATGATTATAACAATCTTGTATTTCTTATAAAGTAATTTAGTAAGTTCAACAGTTTCGATTAATTACTATTGAATTATCATTGATTATTATTTATCATTCGATCATTAATAATCAATATAATATCAATATTATTGAATTATCATTTCGATTAATTCTTATTGACAAAACCGACCAAGTTATTAGAGGTCATGTTTGTTAAATTGCAGAAAATTTCAGTAAAGATTTCAGTGCAAAATTTTCATTGAGTTGCTTCTCATATAAAAAATATTTTGATTAAAAAAGTCTATTAAAGTCTAACAAAAACAAAAACAAAAAAGTTTCACTTTTCAGAAGAAAAAAAAATCTGTTTTGGATGACATTTTAAAGAACTTTCAATCAAAATAAGATGGTCGGGAGGGAATTTCTAATAAGAATTGTCGAAAATGGGTGCATGAAAATATGTCATTTAACCTAAATTTTTAACTAGAATTGAGTGAAAATGCTTAGAATATTTAAAATAATTTCTTCCCAATTAATCTATAATGTTTTTTTGATTGAAAAATGCCATAAATAACTAAACACTTATTTCTATAAATAAATATAATTTTTCCTCTTATGCTCTTTTTCCTCTTTTATATATATATATATATATATATATATATATATATATATATATATAATATAAATAATGTATATAATATAATAGAAAAATTTCTTAGCAATGATGATATTTTTAGTATTATAATTTGTCAATCTAAATGGCCGCAATAACCTCGTGATCATGGTCGTGGACTAGCAACCGGCGTTTTATTCGTCGCGTTGCAGGGTTTGAGCTCTGATGCCACTAATGACCTGCCTCGCTGCGAGGCTGATACACGTTAAATCTGGACGAGCTCCCAAATCCTCCCATTGATGTGGTGAGGAAAACTAGAGCCAATAACCCAACTCAGATGTCGACATCGTCACTAGACCGAGATACAAAATTATCAGTGGCCAATAACTCTCGTGTTGCTGCTCAGTGCGAAGTTGATAAATAAAACAATCATTTGTCAATCTAATTTGAAAAAATCAATAAGTTTATTTATGTAAAAAATTGTTTTCAAAATATAGTATGTATTCTAGAAAGACTCATATATTTTCCTCCAAATTGCTTAAAAGATATTACAATGAATATCTCTTTAATTTTAGACTTTTTTATTGAGGAAAATACAAAATTAAAAGTTGATATTCAAAAGCGCTACATGTAAAGATTCTGATGAAACTAATACATGATTTAAATATTTCAACAGCTAATTATTTATTTTTCTAACTAATTTATAAGTCTTATTAATCATCTTTTTTTTAATATGAGCGTATCCTTTACAATATCTTGTTTTGAATTAATTATTCTCCCTTTTTTTCTTTGAAGGTTAATATCTCTATTCCGCGACTCTAAATATTTTTTCCAGAGTATTAAAATTTAGATTTACAATTTATTTATTAACAATGAAGAATTTTCTCACCCAATAAGAAATTTAACTCTTGTACTGATTTTCGTTTCCATTTATTTATTTATTTTCATTTGCAGTCCAGTTAAATACCGCTTAACGCTGTTTCAGTATTATACGGTAGTACGGAGCTTCCCGGAATCGCATCTCGCGCTCGGCGTGTTTAGTATTAATGCATAACGAACACGTGTTTACCGCGGCACAGTTAATTTATGGTAAGTTCACCAACGTTATTGTTTGTGTAAAGTTGTAAGCATAATATTTTATTTTGATTAACATGGAAATTTTCAGTTTCTATGAAAGGAGATGGAAAAGGAAAAGTAAGGAAAGAAAAAGGAAAAAAGCATTTCGCAGGAAATTAAAATGCAGGTGCTCAGATTATTAGATGTAGGTAAACGGTAATCTGATGTCAGTATTTCATGAAATTCATCTACTGTAGCAATACACATGATTCTAAAAAAAAGTATAAATCTTATTGTTTGAGCAAATGCAACCACAACGGCTTCTGCAGCAAAAATTACCCGACAATGTGAACGAGAAAATGAAAAACGATTATCCATCTAGATTGACGACGAAGTTGAAAGCAATATGCCATTAAGTCAAGCAATTATAATGAAAAAGGCAAGAAGAAGAGGAAGAGCAAAAGGAACTTCTTCTCCAATGGATTTTTGAAAGAAAAAAAATATGGCCAATACAACGGAAATTATGAATCGCTTAAGACAAAATGATTTAAGGATACCAGGACACGCGAGGAATAGTAAAATATTGTACTTAAGATTCTTTGTTTTTGTGACATATATCTTTTGAAATTATTAGTTGAGCTTAGATTTTTTTTTGTACGCCTAATAATGATATTTTAACCATTCTATAGAATTATAAAAACAATTTTCCTTTCCCTTCTAAATTGAATATGGACAAGACTTTTGGAATATATTTTCATTCAGGTACCATTTAGAAAAAAAAATGTTGCATTCCATGATTCCAAATTGTTTATGCTTCTGTTAAGCACATATCCATACATATAAAAAAACAAAAATACTTTTAATCTAAATAAAACCTAAATAGTAAAAAATCATTTTTATGTGGGGAAAAAAAATATTAAAAAATTAAACTTTTTAAAATCACAAAGTTCCGTAAGTTTTTCAAAGAAAATAAACAGTAATAACCTTTTAAAAGTTGTTTAACTATTTTTGTGCATCATTTTATATATATGTAGTAAAATATTTCATAACTTTAAGGAATATACTTTTTAAAAAAAAAAAAAAAAACTGCTACCTGAATGCAAATTTGTGTAAAAAAAAATCGTATGTCCATATTCTGCAATGAAGTAAAAAATCCTCGAGATTAAAAAAATTGCTTTTATAGTTCGATAAAATGATTAAGATATCATTATTAAGTACACAAAAAATTCCAAGTTCTACTAATAATTTCAAAAGACATATGCCACAAAAACAAGGAGTCTTAAATTCGGTACCTTATTTTCCCTCGCATATCCAGAAGCTGTTAAATTTTGATAGAAGTTCAAAGGCTAGACTAAGTGTCATTGATGCGATGCCTTGCTATCTGCAACTGCTTACAGAATGAAACAGGAAAAGGCAAACGACGCGAGAAATGACTTCTCTCCCCCCCACTCCAAAAAAAGATGTCGAAGGAAGAGGAACTTTCCTTAACACAACTTAAATTTCTTTACTAGAACATTTTTTTAAAAAAAACAATTTATGGATGTTTTATGAATAAATTTTGGTATTAGCAATAAATAAGTCTATAATTAATGGAATAAAAAGTATTTATAACTATAAACATTATAAAATAAAACAAAAACTTTTTTAATGCATTTTTTTTTTCTTGTTCTTTTTTCAGTTTCACTTCTCCTCATTATTTTACGTCTTTAACAGACCTCGTTTAACACTGTTTCGATTAGTGGTGGAACTTATTAGAATTAAACAGAAAGTTAAGCCGTGTCTAAGAGAACATAACAGTTTCTGTATGAAATATGAACATTATAAATAAAATTTTACTAACTTTTTCTTAGAATTTTCGGCATTTTACTTTATATTTTTCTTCTAGTTTAGACTCAAACATAAAAATAAAATGCTCTGTGACTTATAACTGCAATATATGCTTTCTTGTGACTAAAGATTTTAAATTCCTTTTTGTTACAATTGTGTTAAACATTTTTCGAATATTATGATACAATTGTTTCAAAAATATCCTAGTAAGAAATAACAAAAAAAAAAAAAAAAAAGTATGCGAAGTAAAACTAAATTAAGATTCAATAGATTTTCAATTATCAGGACATTTTGTGAATCAATGATATATAAGTTTAATAATAGCAATTCAGGTCGTATATTCTCAGCTGCGATAGGAAGCAAAAATTGTTTTAACTTGAAATATCTTCGATTGTAATTCTTGAAATGTGAACATTTAAAAAAAAAAAACTAGCTCAAACAACAAATACTATGGATTTTATTTTCCGTGCATCTACTACATATAGGTTATGTGTATATTGAGCTGCATTGAATTCCATATAATACATCAAATATAATGAAAATTCAAACTGATTAAAAACTGTAAAAATTTCTAAACACGCACTTACGAGTCACAAAGGATATTCGTTTACGGAAACTTATGAAATACATTACTAAAAGTTCAGATAAATTAAATAAAATAAATCATAACAATGCGGTCAGTAAATAAGATTATATGAGCCAACATAATACGCGAACCATTTAATTTATAACTTTTCTGTGTGCATATTATGTTTTTATAAGAGCTGTTCCATTTTATTATATATATATATATATATATATATATATATATATATATATATATATGTGTGTGTGTGTGTGTGTGTGTGTGTGTGTGTGTGTGCATTGTTAAAAGAAGTGTAGTTATCTTGGTTTGATTTTTAACTAAATTTTTTTGATAATCATAATATTAATTATAAGGAAATTTAAAATGATTCATTCACTATACATTAAATTTATTAATTATTTTTTTAATTTGCTTAAATAAATGAAGTATAAATACATTGTAATCAATAATTTTTATAACATCATATGAATGAATAATGATTTGCATAATTATACATTAATAAATTGAATACTTTTATAATCGTAAATGAATAAATATGTTTGTATGATTGTAATAATGTTTAATAATATAATTATTCAGTAATAAAAACTTTTGTTTTATTGTAAATAAATAAAAGCGAAAATCAAGTGCAAATAGTTCCTAAAGGTCCTCGAACCATTTTTTAAGAAAGAATTAAGATAGAGTTTTATTTCCGAGCATTTTCCGATTTATTGGAAAAATTGTTTGTCTAAAGTACTACGTTGCGTCTATTGTAGACAGAAAAAAAAAATCTTTCAAAATACCAAATGCTGTTTTCCCGATGAAAATTTAGAATGATGTCAGTACTTTTTCAAGACAGTTGGTGCAAATGAAAAAAATATGTCGGACAAAGGATAAAGTTAAAGAAAATCAAATGATTAAACATGTAAAAATGCATAATAAAACTGTTATAATGCTAATTTTGAAGTAAATTCTTTCTATATGTTAACAGTATCAATGAGGTTTGAATAAAAGTAATGCTTCCATGACCATAATATTTTTATTTGTAAGTCGATTTTCATAACTTTAGTTGTGCCTGAAAGTTACATGTGTCTTATTAATGTATTATTCACTTTTTAGTCCAATTTATTTTCTTGTACACGCAATAACGAGTGAATAATCGAGCAAACCAGCAGGAGAAAAATTCCGGTGTTTATTGCTGATATCAGAATTCAATGCAACATTTACCTCGTCATCAAAAAGAAAGCTACATTTACATTTACACTACATTTCCTTCGGATACATTTACACCTTTGGAAAGAGGTTAAAGTTATTTTGAGCAAGGTCAAATACAATGATGCCATGCAGCTTCAACCTCTTATGTGTATGGTGGTCAGCGTCTTCCTCCAACGACACCTAGTAATAAAGGAAACCAATACGTACAATGAAAGTACATGTAGCATGCAGGTACAATAAGGGCGTTTTTGAAAATTGGTAACAAATAAAAAGGAAATGATCATGAAGGTATTGTTTTTCAATCAAGCCTTATATAAACAAACACACTGATGTATTTCATCTTTAGTGTGCAAAAGCAAAATGAAATATCTAATAATTCATTTTTAAAACTATTATCATTCCATGCACTTTTAGTGCACGTGAAATACAGGGTTATTCAAAATGATTCATATTTTGATTCAAAATTCCATATTTTGAAAAATAAACGACTCAGAATTATAAGTAATACATGAATACAAAGGAAAACAGAGAAGTTTTATATTGTGAAAAATAAATGATCCCTACGGGTGTTTTTTGTGATAGTATTTCACGAAAGATGTTTGAAAAGCTTTCACGGAGTTACCTTGCAGTCGCATCGGTTGCAGTGGACCAGATGTCATGATATTACACAGTTGGCCACCCAAGTCACCTGGTATACGATTTCCATATCTAATCACCTGATACACCATGAGATTTCTTCATTTGGAGGTTTGTAAGGGCCAAAGTGTATGCAGTGCCATTACCTACAAATTTATTTGAACTTAAGTTACAGATTTAGTTAATGAAAGCTGCTGTGAAATCAATTACTATTGACATTTCACTACGTGTTTGGCAGGAATTTACTTTTCAATTTGACGTTATGCATGCTACTAAAGGAAGTTATGTTGTAAATACTTGTAAAAAAATTTCTATGTTTTCTCATTATGTACTTCTCATTTTGTGTCATTTATGTTTCAAAATATGGAATTTTGAAATCGAATGAATCATTTTGAATATCCCTGTATAGTCACGAATCTTGACATTTACAAGAAAAGAAATACTTGGGGTATAGAGAACAGCAGTGATTCAGAAAATAATATAAAATAACATAAAATACATCGCTAAAAGGAACAAAATGCATATTAAATAAAGCTACTGATCATAATAGAGTATTTAAATCTGTTAGACTGTATCACGAACTCCTCACCATTAAACATACTGGTAAATTCTTCCAATAGTACCCCAGAAATACCTTGAATGGCGGCAGTGATGTAAACCCACCGTGGAATAAAGAGTTTCTTTTTTGGTGACAAACAGCGGGAACTGTCACAGCAGGCTCGTCGGTTTTAATGAGGGACGACGTTGAGTGAACGAGCTCCGTTTTTCTAGACTGAGGATTCCATGTATTCGGAAGGGGAATGTTCGTCAAATGAATGAGATCCTCCTCTGCAATCACAGAAGCGGAACTGCGACGTAAACACAGTTCAGGAGAGACTGTCATCAACCAGGAATTTGGGACGGTGAGAGGGTTTATTCGGAAGATAGCGAACTGCTGGAAAAATATATCTTCCAAGTTTTGTCAGGAGATGCTAAGAGGGAAGTAATGGCAGGGATTCAAAAGTAGCAATCGTTCGAAAATCAGGATTGCTTATAAGATAATCTTGACAGCTTGTCTGGTTAATGTTATTTTTCAAAGAACAATGGGGCCGGATAATCTCTTTTTTATGTTAATTTCGTTTACAATAGATGATTATAAAGAAATATATCTAAACAAAAATATTTGTCTGAAATATGTTTCTTTTGTTAGTGGAATAATATTTAATCGGTAGCAATATATACGTCTGTTTTATCTGTATGAATTCAGATTCACAAATGTTTTCTTACAAGAATTGCTTTGGTTGTTCTTTATTTTTAAAGTTGCTGATGCTTATTTATGGTCTGAAATTAAGGTTTATCCATCAGGTTCCATTTATTTGTTACAAATTTTCTAATGAAGTATAAATGCAAGGTGTTGCCATTAAATAACGATACTCACGCAGTAAAACATTTTAATTTGTCTATATACATATTTACTTATCATCACCTTCAAAATACACCCCTCTTATACTTCTACTTCTACAACGATCCATGGAAATCTTCCATTGTTCGAAGCAGTAATGGAAATCTTCTGTCAGCTCTTTCAGGACGCGAGCCGCTTTCTTTTCCCCAGCTTCAACGGACACAAATCTTGTTCATTTTAAAGCTTATTTCAACTTAGAAAACAGAAGTCGCATGGTACGCGTAATATAATAACGTACATTTGAACTTAGAAGTCGCATGGTGCAAGATCTGGCGAATAAGGCGGATGGTCTGACCCTGGGAGGCTGAACGTGGTTAGAAACCCCTCGACAGACAATGCGCAATGTGTTGTCCTTCCACAATTCGGATCGTTTTTTCCTTCTTCTTTCTCGGAGTTACGCAAGAACACGAAGGTAGTAATGTTTATTAATAATTTGACCTTCAGAAACTTAGCGAAGCTACACAATCCCATGAATATCGAAAAAAAAACAATCAGCATGGCTTTGAATTTTGATTTGCGCATTCGAGCTTTTTTGGCTCTCTGGTGAAGATGGGCTCTTCCTGTGCATCGATTTATGTTTCATTTCAGGGTCATAAGTAAAAAAGAACGACTCGTCACACGTTATTATCCTTTCCAATAAGTTTGGGTCATTTTCAATGACATTCAAAGCATCAGTACAAATATTTTTGCGAGCTTGTTGTTCAGGTGTGAAAATTTTAGGCACATATTTTTTGCATGTTAAAATTGCTTTGTAAAATTTGCAGCACAGATTCTTTGTTAATTACCATAGTCTCCGCAATCACACGCGGACTTAACTGAAGGTCAGATTGAACTAGATGACCTAATTTTTCGAAATTTTCATCCGTTTTTGACGTGGAAGATCGATCCGGGCGGAAAGCAACTTCAACGCCTTCTCGTCCATCTTGACACTACTTAAACCACTCATAAACGCCTGCATGCGATGAACATTCATTGTAATACTCTTCTTTCAATAAATTATAGGTTTCAGTAGCGGTTTTTCCAAGTTTCATGGGAAGTCTCACAACAATTCGTTGCTCCATTGTTATACTGATCATTTTTCCGGCGAAACAAAAAAAAAAAAAAAAAAAAAAACCTCTATTGCACACGAAGTCTACGTCTATACATATTTGTTTACAGAAGTGAGAGGCACTGCATTCAAAAGAGAAGGCTTCATGCTAAACAGCTGTCAGTCTCTGACGTTTGACACATGCGTACTTTTTCTGTAGCAACGTCAATCTCGTTATTTAACACCCACACCTGGTACTGTAAAGATCAATCTCCCCCCCCCCTTGTATATTAAATAATTTTACTAGGAAAATTTTTTTAAAATTGTATAAACACTCGCTGGTATTTCTTGCTTATTCATCATGGATAATGTTAAGGTAATAATAATTTATTTGTGTCCCAATTTAAGAATTGTATTCTAAATTTAAGTTGGTATTTTCACCAGGAAAATAAATTCATGAATTACAAGTTTATGAAGAATACCATATTTTGATATTCTGTTGTTAAATCATTTTATATCACATTAGAGCGAATTATCAAGAGAATTTTCTCTAATTTGATAAAACAAAAAAGTAGCTTATGTTAGACCTTTACATTAGGTTAAATGCGGGATTATTGTTCCAAGGAAATGTTAACCTCTAGAAATTATCTCAGTTAAACTGCGGTGTTTTATAATAGGTAGCTGGACTCATAGTATCACATGTATAATTCAGGAAATAATCCAGCAATTTCGTAAGTACGAGGTAGAAAAAATTAAATGAATTATTATAATAAAATACTTATATAATTTCGAAACATTATTCCTTTATTCATAAAATTTCCGTTTCACACAAAATTTCTTTGGTAATTTGCTAGGAGAGGAGCTCAATAGACGTATACTAGAAATCAAGATATATATATATAAGCTAAAACAATACAAAATGCAATAAAATACTCTAAAATCTACAAAATTTAAATATTTAGTAAATTTAGTACAATACAAATAAGTTAACGGGACACAAAAAAGGAGGTAACAATAAGCTCATATTTGCTACTCAAATAGCTAAAGATAATATATATATATAAACGCACTTAGTAGAGACGTTTCCGTTACTTTTTATTCATTGGTTTTTTTTACTAACATCTTACTCAGAGGCAAAATGTGGGTTACTGGTGAATTTGAACTTCTTTAAAGAGATAAGGATGACAACTGAACTGTTACAACAATTTCCAAACTTCCTCACCATCTCAACGTGAGGACATTGTGTATCAATAGATTTAACATACGTGAGCTTGTTTTATAATATATATCATAAACTAATCGCTACACGACGGGTCTTTAGTGGAATCAAGGCTCGAAATCACAAATCGATGGAGGCAACGTCGGCCAAGAGCTCGCGATCATGACCTTCGTCTACCGCGGCCACTTGCTTTTGCTGCACCATGAAACTAGAATATCTAAGTCCAATTGCTGATGAATAGAAATCAGAAATTAAAAATATCAAATGTCTATGAATCTTAATATCATAAACTGATAAAAAAGAAGGCAATTACAAATTATAAAGGCAATTCATTCATAAATTTAAAAAAAAAAAAACTATAGGCATAGCTCAAGGCCGTAGAAGTAACTAATTTCTTGATGGATATGGAAGATTCTGGTGATTTAAAAACTCATATTTAATCTTCTATCAAACAAAAAAAAAAAAAAAAGAGAGAGAGAGAGAAACTATCAATAGTTAACCGAAATTCATAATTGAAAGCTCTTTTTAAAGAGTATCAATACTTTAAAATACTTTATATCGATTTTATCAACGGATGGAAAGTGAAGTTACAGAGTTAGGAAGAGAGAAATGGATTATTTTGTTGTATACAAAATTGAATTAATTTTATGAAAATCCTTTGAAAACGTAATGAAACAATAAGGCCTAAATTACATAATATGAGACTTTGAGCTGTGAAAGCATTATGCATTGTGTACACACAAATTTAAAATATATAACATGGTTAATTAATAGTCAAGAATATTCAACCACTAGCTTTAAAGAAAACTCAAGTCTGTAAATAGAGAGATGGGTTAATTTCATATAATTCACTTCTTAAATCATATTTAGCATTTTGAATACGATGCTAAAAATTAGTCTAAATATTGTGTGTGAATCATTGTATAATTAACATCGCACTTCCAAGTAACATTAGGGTGGTTGGCAGTCGCCCAGGGAGAACGAGCTCACCCAAAAGGTTTATATCCGGTCTTCCGAAACAAACTACCACAATATTAACGAGATAAGAAGTACGGGTATTAAACCGCAAAATAGCATTTAACTAAATTAATAAAATTTACATGGTACATGTACATTAAATAATAGATAAATTATATCACACATACATACAAAACAAAACTTTTCTATTAAAATAAATAATAACAATGTTCTCAACATTATTCAAAGATAAAAGTATATTTTACAGCAAAAATTCCCTTATAGGATAAGCAAGAGCAAGTAAATTGGAGATAATATTAAATACAAACTAAAAAAAATTAACAGGCTTGCAGAATTATGTGAAAGAAAAAGTTTGCGAATGACAAGGCAACAGCTGGTCAAAGAAAAAACCAGGAACAGAATGTAATGTAATGTTTCACATATAAAGAAAAGACTAAGCCTTGAATCAGTAATTTCGTGAGTCGCATAAAAAACGAAAACGCCAGAAAAAGAACATACGTACAAATATACATTATTTACAATATTTACACTACATACACAAAAACAAGGGACAATGTTTTCTGCAATGATAAGGAACAAAAGTATACGGATCAGTTACATAGGAAATATACAAATAAAACAGATGATATAAATAAATACATACAGAACGGAACCAACAGACAAAGGGACAAGAACAAAAGAAATACCCATAATTAAGGGAAAATTTATAATTTAAAATAAAAGAAAATAAATCAAAAGGGAAAGATACATTAATAAATCTCCAATGAATTTAAGGAATTTTTAAATAAGAAAAAAAGGGAAGAATTTTGTGTATTGAGACAAAATTGATTTTAATTTTAAGAAATCGTATCCAACGCTCAAGTATTACACTGATAAAAATTCAAGATATTTTGTGTTGTCTACGGCTATTGGAGACGAACTACGGTCAATATACCTCAGCTGGCATCCTCTCTTCAAGTTTCCCCACAATGCCATTGGAATTACTTGAAACCTCAGAAGATATAACAAGCCTCAGCCCCGTTACTCGTGGGGTCTTTAGATATTATATATTTCCGGGACCCTTTATTAAAACTCGAGCCCACGACTGGATGGTAAAAACGCCGGTTATGAACTCACAACGATGATAACTTAACTTCTACGATTACTTTAAATAAATAAGTAGCTAAATTAGATTTGTCTAAAATCTCAGTTTCCATACCATGCACTTCTCTCACTCTCTCTCTTCTTACAACTAAACCATTTGAGTAATTATATTTCACAGAAAAACTATTATTATGCATAAACATTTTACAATGTCAATTAAGTAAAAAATACTTTTAAAAATGATTTTTTGGTGAACAATCAATGCACTTTTTAATTAAAATTTGCTTCTCTAACGAGCTCAAAGTTAATAGTATTTTGAAGTTCTCTAAATAATGTTTTTTCTCTAAGTATCAGTCAGAGGAGATTTTTTTTTTCTTCCAAAAATCGAAGAAAAATAGTATGCACAAAATCTGTCAGTTTATGTTTACACGAATCTTTCCTTTAAATCCTTTTTTTCTCTATTTCTGTCTCAAAAACACCTGCTATCTTTTGAAACCCCTCCCCCCTTCCCCTCAATGTACGGACCATTGAACAAGCGGTGTGGAAATGACAGACCTCCCGTATTCTAAACATCGGTATCTTTCACATTTTAGCCCTATCACGAGGCAAAGAACCCAGAAATCCTCCTTGCGTACATAATTAAAAGTAAATAACTCAATTTTTCTAACATGCTATTGAGAAGAGAAAACATACGATGCGAGTAGGGAAAAATTATTGTAATAGGACGTTTAGAATAACCCGAAATTGAAATCCTGCCGGTAGGCGGCGCTAAGCGCAACCGTAACTTCACTCGTCAGTGGACCATCACCATGACTACCGACTGTTATAGCAAACGATTTAGTCAAGGGCTCTTTATATTTTACTCTGGCAACAGAAAACGTGGAATTCGAACATATGCGATATGTTGTTAATAATGGGCTTTTTCCCTATCGATGCAGTAAGGGATATGTCGCTAAAAAATTGGAAATAAAAAAAAAAAAGTCTGAGCGTGGCCTTGTGTCATCATTCAAATAAATATAATTTTACCTTTTTGCGGCGTCCAATCAAAAGGTGATAAACTGTCGTCTGTTTTTACAAGATCTGTTTCGGTTTTCTTTTTTTATTTGGAGCTTTGTCACATCCGGCGTTTTCGAAGCGTGATATCGAAGCCAAATGGCAGAAGAAACAGCGCTGAACTCAAAAGTAATTGGATGTTCGTTGAACGATATCAGATCCGCCTAGCTTTTCAGATATTAACCAACAGTTTTATTTCCTAACCTAATGTATGAAATAGACTTCCCCCCTCAATTTCTACCCTCCCCTTCCCTAAATGAAAAAAGGAAAAAGATTCGATTCAATTCGCTGCACCGGCGCCGGAAAAATACCGATAATTAGATTTGTTCTACGCTTTGTTCGTTTCTGTTTAAGCAAGTAAATTTTTGTTAAGTACAGAAAGTGAGTTCCGTGTTTATTTCATTCGGTCGTTTTTGTTAACACTTAGAGTTCCCACTTTGGAATAAATTAAATATAGAGGATTTTAGTAAATTAGTGCCGTAATTACTTACGAAAAACGGTACTGAAGTGAAACACATTCATACAGAACTTAATCATAGATGAAAGACAGATGTCGTTCTTAAAATATAAGTTAGGATACAGTTTGCTAGTTTTAAGGAGAATGGCTGATATTTTTACCTTTTTAATTTCGATAATTGTTTTTTTTTTTCAAATTATGACCCGTATTACATGGCAAGAGTGAAAAAACAACTAAGATTAATATTTTAAAATAAATTCAAAGGAACAAATATTTTCAAGGGTTTTTTAAAAGTTAAGTGGAGTTCCTTAAATCTTTATAAAAATTTGTTTCGCTTTCCTGTTGTCAAGATTTTTTTTGAATTTTAATTTTTACTCCTTTTATTGGTGTTGTGTGAATGTGCGTGAACTTTGTGCGAGAATTATGTACTACTTAAAAAAAAGGGTTCAGATAAAAAAAAAGTTATTGAAATGTTATGTTAAACTGATGGTAGGAATTATTTTAAACTGAAATTGTTTTTTAAATCAGGAAATTATTCCCTAAAAATATATCATTTTATTCAGCAACTTGGAATGAAATTCATGTTCAAACATTGATTACATAAAAAGTCATTTTACAATTAATTGCACAACTTTTAGCATGTAATGTGAGTTAATTATTTCTGAAACATATCCCAACTATCTATTCTATAAAAATATTAATTAGCTGAAATTCTTACAAAAATTGCATGATAGACTGAATCTTTCTCATAATGAATCGGAGAGAGTACAGAGTGATAGGCTGCTTCCACAGGATATTTCTTGTAAACATAACGCATGTGTTCAAAAAAGAAGAATATATATATATATATATATATATATATATATATATATATATATATATATACATATGTATGTTTTATTAATGTTACATAATGTATGTTTTATTAATGTATCTAATGTATGTTTTATTAATGTATCTAATGTATGTTTTATTAATGTATACATACAAGGATGTTCTGAAAATAAGTATTGTCATTTTTTTTTTCGTACAAGCACATGTTACTTCATATGAAACAAATAACCGTCGCATAAGAATCCACACTTATTGCTGGTTCAACGACGGGATGTAGATTCAGTCGGAGAGGAATGAATTATACGCAGAAAGACGGAGAAAAGAGAGAGGTAGCATATCATCGTGCCTAAGATGTGACTGACAACGTGGTTGGTATAATGTTATTCGGTATGAACGACCACTCGGGACTAGTTATCTATGAATATATTCTGACTGTATATGGTGAACCTGTGTCATGTCTCGTTAAATGGTGGGACGTTGGTGTAGCAAGTTTAGTGACGAAAGGCAGAATGGGGAGGATGAAGATCGAAAAGTGTATCCCTCCACATCCACGAATGAAAACAACACTGCTAGAATATAGGACATGGTGTTAGCGGATAGGCACTATAACGGTGTCATATATATATATATATATATATATATATATATATATATATATATATATATATATATATATATATATATATATATATATATATACATATGTGGGTGGGTGTGTATTTTGTTGTCGATTTGAAAAGTGTTTGGAGACTGTTATGAAATTTTCTTTGTTTGTTTGTTGATTTTGATAATGCTCTAATTATTTAAGAAAAAAACGCTTTATTTCAGATGCTACTATAGTTATGTGTAAGCACCACATATCGTTCCACACAGTACACAATTTTCAGAGTTTATGTACTGAATATACTTGTGTAATACTGATTAGAAAATTGACTAGTTATGAAAATACCTTACTGTATTATTTGCTTGTAATTTATTCCGGTTTAGATTTTTAGAATTTTCAAAATGAATGAAATTCTTATTTTTAAAATATTTCAGCAACAATATTGATGTCGTTTAAAACCAAATAATTACAGGAATTTGAAACCAAATTTATCTAATGCTTGATTACTGGTAACAATGTTATTCGCTAGATACAGATTTTGAGATTTTTAATCCTTTCTATTACAATGGAATTATTTTAAAAGGGTTAATATCTTACAAACTTTATTTAGAATTTTACTAATGGTCTTGAAAACACAACTTTTGTAATTGGAATTTTAGAAATGTTCAATGTTTTATTATACCACAAGTCGTTTTTACAACGACACATTGTCACATAGTCAACTTGAATAGACAAAGAAAATGTAAAAGGAAGGAATTCTTAGTCATATTTGTAGCTCAAAAAATAATTCAAATCATCTCGAAAATTAAAGAAGAAAAATTCAAACAGATTGTAAACAGTGTGGTGAGCTGTTCACTTTGAAATAAATTTTTTAGTTGGCCATTGTTAATAAGTTTGAATTTTTGTAATATTTTAAATTTCTTTGGGTTTTTTTTATAATTATTTATGTGAATCTTCGATAATCATGGCTTCAACATTTCCTATTTTAAATATGGTTTATTTTCATGATCATTTTCAAAAAACATGGCTTCTGAGGAGGTTTTTTTTCTTACAGCATTTTTTCAAGATATCGATTTTATTATATTAACTATTTATATCTGCTTTCTTAACATCTTCAGATTTTTCTTTTGCAATTATAGTTTTTTTTTCTCATCAACACTTAAAATAATTTTAATTGATACAATTATGAATACTGCCTTATAACTTGTACACTAGAAAAATGCTAAATTCGTCTATGATATACTATGAATTAAAAAAAAAAAGAGTTATTCTTATTTAACAAAATGTTAAACAAAACTCTAAATTTAAAGGTAAAACAATAAGCTTAAGCTGGGGTTAAAATAAAATACTTAAAGGAAATAGAAAATTTCAAATATTGCAAATTGTAACTATATAACTTGAAAGCTAAGTTTTAAGTTGCCGTATTCAAATTAATAACCGCAACCGCGGAAGCCGAGTCGTCTTGGCAGTGAATTCGGGGTAATCGATACTTCAGTCAAGCCGAGTATTCGAGTTTTGATTCCACTAAAGACACGTCATACAGCGGATTTGAAGAACATTAATCTATAGTTCCACTAATGTGAAAGTTATAAAAGTGGTGAGTCAGCTCCTGTGTCCTTCTCATCACTTGATCGTGGCTGAAAATTATGAAGTTCATCGCCAAGAGCCATAGTATTGCTTCTAAATGCGACACTATTAAACAAGTAATCTAAGTTCAATACTTTAAGTAGAAGCGACAGTAGCTAGGGAAAATTTCTTTAAGAATTTGCATAATTCACGACCTCAATACTTTTTCTTAACTGCGTAGAAAAATGCGAATATATATTAGATTAGAAAAGGCAGCTAAATTTTGTCCCATTTTTGTATAAACAAATTCAAGAAATGAGCGTGATCTAAAAGTTTTTAAAAAGTAATTTGCAAAATTAGTTTCATTTAAAAAATTTGTCGAACAGCCTTTCCTGAGAAAGAGGATACTCTTCAATAACATGCGATTCACTTTCTCAAATCGCTCGAGGCTCAAATATGAATTACAGTATTTTCGGAAAACCTACAGCTGAAGACAATAAGACCTCTAAGAAAGTGTCCGTTATAATTGCATGGGAACTTATTCTGGTTTCACTTGATATATATGTGTGTGTGTGTGTGTGCGTGTGTGTGTGTACTTCTCTGATTATATTACGAGTATTTGCAAAAAGAGATGTTTTGCAAACTATTAAATTTAAAAGAGGAAATCTGAAGTTAATGTCACAATTCTTTTAAAAACTTAAAAAAGATAACTGGTACTGATACCACAACTTTATAGCAGCCATCACAATTTCGGTTTGAAATTGGAAGTACTTTATTAGCCTTTTTTGCATTTTGCGGAAACAAGAGGGAAAACAGAGAAATTTTAATGAAAATTTTTGGTTGCATTATTTGAAAAAAATTACATGGCTCATTTACTTTTAAACTCCTGCAATAAATTCTCTTCTTTAATTTTTCAAAACATATTTTTGGGGTGCGTAAATGTGCTACGTGATTTGCAACAGCATAGATTCATGTTTTTAGTTGTAATCCAAATTGTGAATGGATGCCAATGGAAAATAATTGAAAATATTACCTCATATCTATTTTATTTAACATCTATTTTATTTAACCTAAAAAAACTCAATGACCTTTTATAACCAAACTTTATTTTTAAAACAATGACATAGGTAATATAATGTTGACGATAAATTAAAAAAAGAATAATGATCTTGAACATTGTTACAAGTAAAATGATTTCTTAACTTCCCTTTCACAAAATTAAAGCGATGTTTAAAAAATTATTTTAGCGTATTTTTTGCAGTTTGTGTATTATTTTTGCGTGTTTAAAATAGGGAGAACCAAAATTGAATTCAATAAATTCTAAAGTAAAAATAATTTTCGAAGTTACATCCGGCTTATACAAAAAAATCACTGTTTGGTTTTAGAAATGACTCCTAAATTTCATTGAATCTAACAAAATTGCCACTTAGTTCATTTGTGGACAATCAATGCAATTAAGGCAATTTACAATAATGCATTGATCAATGATTTATCGACTAATTGACATTTATTATAAACATCAAGGCTATCATTTAACAAGGATCGAAGAAAAATTCCGTTAATGTATAATAAAACTTTCACATATATCGAAGATTATACCAAAGAGGATATAGTATGTAATTGTGAGTTAAAAGGTTTTAAGATTTGAAATATGGCTGATAGTTTATCGTGATATTGTTCTCATATTCTTGAAAAAGAACTTATTTTAGATAGATTTTTTTCCAACATAATTTCCTTTTAGCTCTATACACTTTTCCAAGAGTTTCTCAAAAATTTTAAGGCTATTTTAAAAGTAAGATTTTGGAAGGTCCTGAAAATTGGCCTTTTTGTGAATGATTATCTCTTGGTTCGACGTAAATCATTGTCCGCCAAGAATGAAGTACCGTGTCCCATGTAAAGTACACTTATCATCTTGTCTCAATTGAAACCTCAATCACGAAGGAAAAACCACGGTGAAGGAACAGGACAAAAGGTTTCCAAATGGAATTAGAATAACACAAATTAAATCTCAATCAAATTTAACGAAGAAAAAGGTGAAGCAAGATTATGTGTAACTTTTAATGCTTATTGCTTTCCTCTAAAAAATTAAAGATCAGATGTAATGCTAATATGATTTTCAGGAAAAGGATTATTTTTTACATCAAAAATAAACAAACCCTAAAGAATAATATGCTAAAACATGTTTTAATACATTTACAAATAAAATGACCAAATTCCTCCCAAAGTTATGGAAACTTTAAACATTATCTAAATATATTTAGTATGGATCCAGCGACTTTTTGTGATTGCAGCGTTGGTGGCGAGAAAAATACTAAACATGTATTTCTCCTCAGTGCTAAATTTGTCAGCAAAAGAACGACCCTCAAATTTGCACTCAAAGACATCATTCTTAATTAGCCTCCAGAATTTCACCTGCTTGTTTCTAAGATAAGTGCCTTTGATTATTTCTTAAATGCATTGTAAATTCTTTGTAAATAATCATAATCTTTCATAACTCTTAAATTTTAATTTCATAATGTGTTTCATACTTCCTTCTGTAAGCCCCGTGCGATGCTTTGGTGCACGAGATATGTTGGTGTTTTCAATAAAAAAGAAAATACATTTAAAAAGAACAACGCTACAAATTTTTTTTACTGCATATAGTCATGAAAATGTATTTATATCAAATTAATTTTTTCTTAATTTCAAGTAATCTCTTAAATAGAAGGAATTTATCTTGAAACTTAACAAAACAGTTTTAAAATAAAGGCAGCGATAACTCTTTTTTTTTAAATTACTCATTATTTTTTCCCACTTCAAATCTAGTATCACAGATATACAGATTAATATTTCCCTTTGTTTATTTTCCCAATTTTTCTGCGCTAATATTGTTAAAATTGTTACTAATATCAAGAATGAATTAACTTTTATATTAACCCAATGATATTAGACTGAGATACGTATTTTTCTGTATTTTATGTTTGATGCTATTGAACTTACATTATTTTTTTTATTACTTATATTATTAAGAAACTTTTGTACAGAAATTAAAACATGACTGTTTTTATGCATTTCTTTTTTACATTTATAAAATATTTATTTCATGTAAAAAAATTCATACATTCAGGAATCTATTACATATGTGTTCTCCTTATGTAATCTTATCTCAGAAATATTCCCACGATATTATAGAAATTTTATCATTTTAATAATTCATCAATTTATTAACTATTTTCTATGTCTGTTTAGTTATGTCAATCTGAATTAGAGTTTATGAAATAATTTAAGACTTAAAATTCCTTTTTAATATTTAGAAAACTGTAAAAAAAACTATTAAATCGTTTAATGTTTTCATAGAACTCAATTTTCTAGAAATATTCACATTCTTCCAAAACGCCGAATGTTAATGCAACATTATAAAATACAAAAGGTTATGCTTTAAAATTAAAAAGCCCATGTAAAGGATGAAGTCCTTTTATTTTTAAAACAAACACAGTAGATGATGTCAGAACAAAAAATGTATGTATTAATTTCAACTGTTCATTAAATTATAAATTATTGATTAATTTTTCTAATTATGTAAAATGAGAATAAAATAAAATGCATTGGATTATATTAATAATATCAATCATCCACAAAAATGAAATTCCAAAGGAATTAGAAAAAATAATTATTATAATAATAATCAAAAAAATTGAATAAATAAAAATATATTTCTTATGAATTTCATCTGTACAATTTCAAACGATTCTTATGTTATATCTTAGTTTTAAGCCATAAGGATATGAGAGTAACAGTAAAATTTACTCCTAGTAATTCTTAACATAAAATTAACTGAATGAGTCCCTTTTTACTGGAGGAATTTTCAAGAAAGAATTTTTCAAAATATCCATCTTCATTTGCAAAATTGATACTCAATATTTCGACCAAAGAAATAATAAATACAAGCAAATATTCTTATTATTTTGCGACAGTCGTTCAATAAGTCTTCAGAAATTCCAAGAGATGGTGCTCTTAGTATCAAAAATAATTTGTTTTCACGAAGCATCATGACTCGCTAGACAATTGCCCAAGTCTCAATTATTCGTATTCGTGAGCATGACGCCTTTCAATCATACCTTTTCCGACCATCTTCGCCTTTTTTGGAAAATATTCACCGGAAGCAACCGCTTTGATTTTTGCTTGATTTTTGGTGCATAATAATGAATATAGGACACACCGATAATGGCAACTCGACTCAAAATGACATCGATAACTCGACGCGGCAGCAATCAAATTTTGATTTGATAGCAAATAACTTTTAAATCAAAATTAACTTATGAATGAATGTCAAATTTATTTCGGCTCCGTTAAATAGGTGGTAAACAGGCTCCTAATGGTGACAACAATGTACCTTATTGATGGCATCTGTTTTCAAATACAAGTACTTTTTGAACCACCTCGTACATTGATAAACATATTTCTGTATTCGGGCTGCATTTTCAGGTTTTGTATAAAATACGAATGATGCTCTAAAAATTTTAAAAAATATCTTCTTTATTAAAGGCTTTTATTAAGATCAAAATTTACCCTCATTATTGCTTGAATAAAAGAGCTTAAATCAATGAATATATCTTAGCATTTAATATGGTTTAAATTCAGCTGTTGACAATCTATATATTAAGCATTTATCTCCGAAATACGAACAATTATTTCATAATAATTGTTCAGAAAAATAGCTTTTGGATATTTATAATTCATATCTTTAATAATAAGGGGAATCACATGTTCTTATCATAAATTAGGAAATTCTGTTTTTGAAAATTATTTTCAAATAATTAAATCCAAAAGTAGTTTTGATTAAATTAAATAAATCCTTTTTTTAAAAGTTTTATTTAATTAAATTGTTGTTTCTATTTTGGTGAAATTGAGTATTTCCTGTTATTTTCTTTCAAATACTGCAAATTTAGAAGGAATTTAAATGTGTATGTTGTGTGAATATGTAATTCTATATTTTATCACTTGTTAAGACGCAAAAGTTTTATTTTTCCTTAACAGTCAAATATAATCATGTTTTCCTACTATGGAAAAAGAGAGGGGAAAAAACGTTACTTTGTTGAATTCGGCAAATAAGTAATGGAGAAATTACTGGGACTCGATTAGAATACAAAGCAGAATTTCTAGAAATGACCTGTATAAAAATATCAAAAACAACTTGGAAAAAAAAAACCCAAAAAGCACACTAAAAATGACTAAAAATAATATTAAATGTAAACCAATGTTCTTTTTTTAAAAAAATACTATAGAGTAACCAAAAAATTCATAAAAATTCACAAATTGCCCGTAAGAAATGAAAAATTACTCTAATATAAGAAATGGTAAAATGTGACGAAAGAATAACTCAGTAATAACGCTTGTCTTAAGTTTCATGTCCCAACATTCATTTAATTTTAAATTAATTTTTCATTAATAATTTTTTTTGGAATCATCTCTCTTCATTTGCACCAAAAATAAGTCCCTTATCTACATCCCTTTTTAACACGAAAAAAAAAAAAAAAAATTCTATTTTGACAAAGCTGACATTTGGAATTTTATTTTTAACCTTTTGGAATTTTCCCCTGGTGCCGCCATCTCTTGCTGTAAAATAGAACTTAACTTATTTATAAAAGTTTATTTGTTTCCAACAGATGGCAGCACGATTTTCTGAAAAGACAGTAAATATGTCCAAAAAATGAAAATGAACAATAAACACAATTGTAAGTAAGTTCACAAACAGTTTTACAAATGTTAATTAATATGTAGTTAAAAAGAAAAAATCACGAATGAAATAATTTTGAAAACAAGGTATGAATGGCAAATTATACATTTGTTACAGAGATTTATACCAACTTACTGTTAAAGTTAATATATAACAGTCTCAAACAGTACCAATTTCATTTAATCGCTTATTTTGAATTTTATAAACTATGCCTAAAATTAATAGATTAAAATACTATCGAGGATTCACTATTAATTGCAAAACCATTGCAATACTATCAAGATATTATTACAGTGGTTTTGGACTGTGCCTACCAAGTTTGACAATGTTATATAGTTCTTATAATATTCATAAAATTGTTAATATTTACTATTATATTAATTATTGAAATATAGTAATAATTATTGAATCAATTATTAGTTATAACTATAGATTCAAGAATATGTTCATGTTGACATCTTTCTTAATATTTTTGTTGAACAATCAGTAAAACATAAGTAATCGTATCATTATTTTTATATGAATACTAAATTTATTGGTTTAAAAACTAAATATGAGGATTTTGAAATGCAGAAAGAACTCCTTTCATTTCCATGTAACAAAAATACAAATCAAAAGTTCTGGAACTGATTAATTTCTAATGGTATCTTTTTTAGATAACAATTTTTACTATGCATTTAAAGACAATAATTCAGATTATTTACCTTCAATAATTCACTATCAATAAAAGGCAACTCAGGCATTTATAGAACAAATTTATTTTAGTTTCTTATAGAAAATTATTTATTTTTCAAAAAATATTTAACCATTTATTTCTAAATAATTTTAGCATTTCTTAGGAAGAACACACTTTATTTTTAATTGTCGAAATTTTACACAAAATTTCTTCAAATTTTTCTTCATTGGAAATTTTTTTGAAAATAGTAACATATTTTTCGTTACATTAATTTAAAAAAATAATAATTTAATTTATTCTTCAGAGTAGAAATAATAAATTTATGACAAAACTATCAGACTGATTCGGAAATAGTGATAAAATTTCTCGAATTTCTGTACAATAACAAAAATAATTTCTGGAATATTTCTCTAGCGAAAATGAGCCATATTAACCTAACCCTGTTCAAAATTTCATCCTGAAGGGAATTACATAATTAATAAGAATACTGAAATTTTTTTATGAAGATGCATTAATAATTAATAAAACTTATCTTTTTGTTTAGAAAAGGAATCGCTTTCACTATAAACCGCTGAGTATTTCATAAATTTTCCAATGTATTCCTAAATAAAATTATGTTATTTCATTATTATATTTTGCAACTTAACTTTCTTCTGCTTTCTATACATTGTATTGTATCCTAATGTTACTAATAGATGGCGCTCCAAAACATTAAAGTCCAATGAAAGTGACAGTTATATTTTAAGAGTAGGAAGTATGAGAAAGCTAAGATAATTTTTCAATGAACCACAGTTTCTAAAAGCTATTTGTTTTAAAGTACTGTCATCTGAATGCTAGAGAGGAAATAAAGCTATTAATGCCAAATTTAAGTTTTCTTTTTTATTTCTAATTAACAAGTTATCCAAAGTCATGTATTTAACATTTACTTGTTTACCTATGATATAAAATCGTATTAGATATTAAAATTTTAATGTCGACATGTTTAGATTTCGCAATCTTTTTCAAAATTGCGTATATTTAACAATTTCTCCTTTTTTTCATTCAGTCGTCTTACGTTTATTATTTGTTAAATATCTTTAACCAGATAAAATATTAATTAAGTAAAATGAGTTTAGAATCAGTAATGAATGGAAAAACTTAATTAACTTCAAATCCAAAAAAAAAACATTGCTTTTATTCATGAGCAAAAACTATGAGAAAGTGTAAAAATTCAGAAATAAGTTTTAAAAGTATTAAATATTTGCGGACATATTGTTATCTGCATATCGTACAACATTATGTTTTTATTCACTAAATTGAAGAGATTGTGGTAGTCTAGTAACCATGGACGCGAAGCTGCAGTCGGCTTTGTTTCCATTGAGCCGTGAATTCGAGTCCTGATGTCTGAAAAAAAAAAAAAAAAAAAAAAAAACCTCATCGTGTTGTGGAATTTTTGCATGTTCAATTTGTCGAGGCTCCAAGTCTTCCCAATGGCGTGGTGTGGTGTGGAAGTTTGAAGATGGAGCTGCCAGCTCATGTGTCGTTCTCGTCGCTTGACTGAAATTCAAATTACAAGTTCCATCGTCAATAGCTTTCAAGTGCGATATTGATAAGTAACCACTAAGAAATTAAATTATTATATTACATTTAATATGATAATTTTTTCTTCAATTAATATTATTAGAACATTATTTTCAGCCCAAAAATAATATATACATAGAAATACCAAACAACTTTACAAACTGTACATATGTCATTAAAGAGACAAAATGATTTCGGTTGATAAATGTATAAGGATTAACTGTCACACATCTTTAAAGACCACCAAATTTTTTCAAAACTTAAACATTATAAAAAGAACATTGTTAAAACTTGCATTGTAATTTCTTATTTAATGAAACTAAAAGTATTCCCCCGAAAACTTGAAAAATTTTGTGCAACTTATTCCTTTCAAATATTTATGAAAGGAATTAATTCAACTGAGTATCTATAATGCAATTTAAAAAAATAAGGCGTTTTGAGAATATCTATATTCCAATAAAAGTTACAGCGAGGACCAGATTCCAGTAAAAATAAACGAATATAACCGAATAAGAAAAATATACATTATTGATTACAAGCAGAGGCATAAAAATTCTTTTCAACAACGATGCCCTAAAGTCAGATAGAAATTTAAACTAATTATTTTGCTCACTGAACAGTTCATTATAAAAAAATAAAATAAAACCATTCATTTCATTTCTTAAATTAATAAAAACCTTTGCCAAGAGTTTGTGAAACATATTTATTTATTTAAAGTCTAAATTGGAAGAAATAATATCCAGTTATAATGAACACGAATAAGGAACTAAGATACACATGCAAATATGCTCAACGTATCATAAACTATAAGATATTATTTTTTTTTTAAAAAAAATATTTTTAATGAATTTATTGTAGAAGAATTTCTTAGGTTATGGCTCCTGTTGAAAGTGCTAAAGAAAACATATTGATGAAATATTGTATAAAAATAAAAGTCAATTTTCACAAAAAATCTAAGAGAATCAATTCTATTATTTGAACTTAAAAATATGCTCTGGTATTCAAAAATTTTTTTAAAAAAAATGTGATTGAATATTTAGCCAAATTTCTCGAAAAGTATACTAACTGAAAGGCAAAGCTAATTGCTCTAAATTTAATGTAAATTTTTAGTGTCGATTACGTAAAGTTCTCGTGTATGTGGGCTGAGCGTTAAGATGAAAATGCTTTGTAAGCACTCGCGTTAATTTCAGCATACCTCGATGTTTTATTTCCCAGGAAAGCTCTAAAGAAAATAATCAGTTAAACAGAAAACAATACAAATTTTTGCAAGAACCGTCAGGAGAAAGTGAGGTGAAGAACCGTTAGGAGATCTAAGGGAGTTCAATTTCAAGAGCAGATTGAGAGAATTTTAATTTAATGTTCAGCATTTGGTGCACTTATAGGGACAGTTTCATAAAACTAGATCGGTAGGGTGAGGGCCTGGAGTAGATTGTCCAAAAGTAACGACGACTACAGGAGATCGATATTTGTCCACTACAGCGAGGTGTAACAGGAGAGTTTCTCAGTTCCCTCGTGAATATTATTCAGCCAGAGGAATCCGAATTGCAAGGGCTATTGTTTCTAGATAGTTATAAGGACACAAGTCTATTTCAGAAGTGAGCGTATGCTGTTTTCATCCACTCATTTCTGAGTTGGTAAGAATCTGTTTAACATACAGCAAAGAACTTCGATATGGCAGCAGGAATTAGTAGGAGACTGTTCCAATGCCTGATGTGTTCAGCTTCAGCTTCACACTGATCCTCAACGTACCTTCAAAAGAGAACTATGTGGACCCAATACTTGTCTTCTAAAATCACTGAAAAAGACAGGCGTGGAAGGAGCGAGAGAGGAGTTTAATGGCGCAAGAGCCAGGTATGGCTATGTTGTGCCAAATAAGTTGCAACTGTAATTTTGACGTTTCAAAAGAAAAGGGAAAAAAAAAAAAAAAAAAACGGGAAAAGAAAACTGGTTGGCGAGAAGGAAGGTCGAAAATAGAGAAGGATCACTAAGGTATCACACCATTCGTGTTTACCACAGACTATAAACTCCACGAGAAAGAAAAGATCATTAGAATATATAAGGGTCAGTATTTCCGAACTTGTTCAAAGAAGGCAAAGCCCTGAGGACTGGGACTGGAATGGAAGTGAGTTTAATGATCTACACAGGTACCATATTGGACATTTTTAGACCCCCGTGTCTTTGACAGAGGCTCTGAACTATATGGATATTTAGTTATTGAACTAATAAACTATTAAAAGGAAATTTATCAGTTCATCCATATATTCATGTACTATTTCAATGCTAAATTTCGGCTTAAAAGAAGTTCTAAGGTAGAAGGACATATTATTTCGCACAGCAACTGCTTACATTTGATGGGAAGTTATATTAAGAAGGAAAGTATTTTTCAACCAGGTATTTCTTAATTAAACTCAACTAAGAATTATTATTTTGTTTCGTTCTGTTTCTTTGAAGAAAAAGAATACAGCTGTATTAATAATGGCTTTATATATATATATATATATATATCGATGAAATCGCTATCAAAATTATAGTACAAGTAAAATTACATTTACAAAACATACTCTTTTTTTTTTGCAATTGTAAGATTTCTCTGATTACTGAAGTGTAAAAATACAGCCATGAATTTAATAAGAGCAACTTGATTGAAAAAAAAAGATACAACACAAAATTAAAGGAATCCGAAAATTTCAATCTTGGAAATTTTCAAAACCTGATTAGATTTGTGAATATTTGAAAGATATTGAAAGAAATCGTTCTGAAAAACACCACATTCTTTGAAAACTGAGTAATGAAAAAAAAAAAAAAAAATTGTTAGAATAATTCGTTTCCCTCTGAAATTGTGTAGGAACACAATCGTGCTGCCATCTGGTATTTGTTTTGAAACGTAAGTTTTTCTAGTTCTTTTCGAAATTCAGGCATGGGAAATTACCTAATTCTACTGGAGGTTTCATTCTAAATAAGTATGCAACTCAAAATTGTGCAATATTTGCTTATCAGAAAATGTATTCTCATGTAAATAACTTTTATAACTTCTTCCTTAAATGTCGAACTTCTAATCAATACGTCTAGCAGGAAAGAAAAAAAAAAGCTATAACAATAAGAAAAATAAATCTGTCACACATACATTCTTTTTTGTGATTAATTTAGTTTTCAAACAATTAAATATTTATTATTTTTGTCTTACCAAACAAAATACCAAAGTAAATCTTAATGCCTTTTATTGGTACTCAGTGAGAAAGAAACGTTTTAATTATATTAGAATTAGTAAAGTTAAAGCCTGTCCCTGTCCGGGCCTAGTCCCATCAGGCGGAGCCCATCTGCGTTTCTGTAGCCTCTGCGCATGGGGTACTAATAATTAGCTCGTACATATCAGTATACATATTATTTTTAAAATATAGTTATTTAAAAAAAATAAGTATACTGATATATAATTATTTTTAAAATATAGTTTAATAAAAAAGGTCATTTTGAACTTATGGCGTAAAGCTGTTATTTTTGTTGTTATGCAAGACTTTAAATGTTGAGAAATTATATCAAACTGTATCATTTTCTGTTTATGGTTTTCAAAATTTACATTAATGTCTCAAATTATGGTAACTAACAGAATGTCAGATTTCATGAAAAGTATTTTATTTATTTCAATGAAATTTAAAACATATGTGTTTGCCTCCCCTATGACTTTGGAAAAACGTTAAAGAGATTAATACGATACATTTTTGTCAGATAGAAATTAGAATAAAAGTAGTCAAAAACTGATGCACCTAATTTTCTCGACGGTTTGATTCATAAGAAATGTGTCTACACCAAAGAGAGGCTCAGGGAGAAGCACAATGTTCCCTCATAAAATAAATAAAATTATTTATAAGAGCACAATTTAAGTTTTCCTAAAAACATGGATTTTAACACTTTGCAGGCCCTGAAAAACAGTAGACAGCGAGTAATACTTTTTAAGCTAGAGTTTCCTAAAGAAAGCGGAGCCGTAATCTGTCGGCAGCAATATTGCAGTGGACGATATTGGTAATCTTCCCAGTCAAGTCTTTCCTCGGAAACCATAGCTTAAACATTTATTTATGTCCAGCTCGCATAGAAAATCAAATCAACTGCTTTATATAGACGACGTTTTAGTGACATCATCCACCATAATACTGTGGTCGCCAAATAACGGCTCCGGTTTCTCAGGAAAATATAGTGTTTGAGAATCCCAAACATACTGCTCAGGATTTCAGTTTAATTATTTTATTTGATTATTTACTTAATATCTTTTCCCTTAAAAATAAAACTGTACAAAAGTTCAGCTCAATATGTTTTGCATTCATGAAAGGAATTCAAGAGTGGCAGCATACCAAAAGCGACTAATATGTGATTTAAGTTCACTTTTTAATGCTGTCCAGTGACAATATGGTAATGTTTTGAATGCTATAAAATGCATCAAGGCTGGTATAGTTTTGAGTATATTTTTTCTTAAATTTTAACAGAATTTTGAATAAATGCTGAAAAAAACCCAAAATAATTTAGTTTTATTGAAAACTTTACATTTCAATTTTATTAACTTTATAATTAATACGTAAGAGTTATTTGTCACACTTGTGATATAAAAAATAAAAATAAAATAAAACAGGCAGAGGAAAATGAATCCAATGATAAAATTCCTTTTTTTTAAAATTAATATATCAATGACTTTAGTTTCTCCGAGAGTTGCGAGGCTTGTAGTGGTCTTCACAATTTTATATTCATCAAACCCTTTTTAAGATATTTTATCTAAATTGATTTCAAAGTAATAATTTTTTCGCTATAGTTCTGGCTGAAAAGACACACTAGTGTTAAAACAAATTCTTTTTATTTTAAAAAGAAATACAATTACAAAAATAACTGTTGATTAATTTTAATAAAAATCAGTAATTTTTTAATATTAAAATACATTTAAACAGGAATTTAGCTCAATATCAATAAAACAACAAATTTATAATGTACCTGAAATGAAATAACTAGAATAATTTATAATTAATATAAAAATTATATATAAAGAGCAATTATGTTAAGTATTTATTTATTTATTTCATAAAAACTTTTTTATGGAAATCCTTTTGATTGTTGAAGTATGAAAATAATAATTGTTTTTTTAAGTATTTTTTTTAAACATCTCAAATTACGATAGATATTTAACTCAAATGAGAAAATAAATTTTACTTAAAAAAAAACAGTCATTCGGCTGTGTTACATATATAATCGAAATAATTTTATCATTCTTATATAATACTATTTTTAAGAAATAGTTTCCTATATAATGTCCAATTAACATTGATTTGAAGAAAAGAAACATTTCTAACATACAGCAACAATAAGAGTAAAAATTATAACTGTTGATATTATCATTATTTTTGATAAAGCATAATTTGTACAATTTTTGAATTTCCGTTGTTTTGGAATAAAATTTTTTTTTAGAAAACGTACTGAAAGAAATAAATAGCTTAAATGCTAGTATACTAAAACACATCTTAAGAAATCATCTCCACAATTCTGTTGTTGTAAATTGCTCTATTTTTCCCAGTTACTAACCTTTGGTGCTGTTTTATAATGAGTACGTTATTTGATTTGAAAACCTCTCTCTGTAAAAGAACAAAGTGACTGATGTAAATTAGCATTACTCCATAAGAAGTGTGGTGAATAGGAAATACTGGATACAGAAATTGGAGGTATTTTATTTAATAGGAGATAGATGAAGTAGCGAGATTTTTGAGCACACCATATGGTTGTGAGCAAGTATGAGGGTATATGACTCAGTTATTTAACCCCTGATTCAGACTCAGTTATATGAAATCTATGACTTGAATCCAATGTTTGAAACTCTACTATTTGCTGCTGTTAAGATTCGGAGATTTCTCAATTATATTTGATTAAGGAAGAAGTAAGATGAACGCTCCACCTTATTAATACTTTTTGAACATTCTCAGATAGAATGCAAAGATGTGCTTAGTTGATTACTTATCATATCTCGATGGATATTAATGATGTCTGTATGTTGCGAAGTATATGATAAGGTCTCTGATTTCTAGCCCTTTTATTCTTACAGAAAGTTTCCGGGAACACAACAGTCATTCCTGGATTTCATCAAAATTTGAAAAAAAAAGAAAAAAAAAATCCAAAAATTAATTATTTTTAATTGATATCAATTATAATTCAACAAAAAAATAAGGATTTTCATAAATTCAAATTTATACTATTTTATATATTGAGCTTAATATATATATATATATATATATATATATAAACTCTTTCAAGCCTTACCAACAAACAGTTACCATTGTGTTTTGTTGACTACCAACAAACCATTTTCTTTCTCAGTCAAACTCTACTTTAACATAATTATGTAAGTCATCATTCTTAAGAGGCTATTTTCTGAACAATTATATATATATATATATATATATATATATATATATATATCAAATTCTAAAACTAACGTTTCACCTATTACAGCTTATAATTTTACGTAACAGCGCGTTTGTTTCCCGCTTATGAAAATCTTACGATTTCCTGGGAACCCAATATGCCGGGAATGAAACCACAGTATATGACAACAACAATCATAATCTGAATATTATTATTACCCAGTGGCATTAGATAAATACAATGTAGTTGCCTCAAGATCCAACTTTTAGAAGTAATTTTAACCCAAATTTCCTTTCATCGTATATTTCCTTTTCATTTGAAAAAGTATTATTCCTTTGATTATAATTTAATTAATAATGACATTTATTGACGAATAAATCATTTCCGATTTGCTCCTAAAATTACAAAATATTACATTATGCCAAATAAGAAGCCACGCTGACTCAGTTCTATTTTAATAAACACTCATTATTATGAGAAAAAGAGGCTAACTTCCATCTTTGTCACCTGTAACACACAAAATAATACATTATGCCAAATAAGAAGCCACGCTGACTCAGTTCTATTTTAATAAACACTCATTATTATGAGAAAAAGAGGCTAACTTCCATCTTTGTCACCTGTAACACACACATGCTGTTATTTTTACTTCTTTTCAGTTTTCTTTATTTCCTTTCTTTCCCCTCCCTGATTCCTCTCGATAGAAGCATATCTAATTGAGTTACAGAAGTTATGATAATTGAAAGGCCCTAATGTATAAAGAAATAGACTCAAGAATATACTTAACTGATTTTTATATCATTTAAAGATAATCATTTCTCTGCAAATCAATCAACTTAAAAAAAGTTTTATATGGTTTTTTTTTCAAGTTGTATATAAAATAATATCACATATCATAAAAAATGTTTTCCCCTAAATATTACATTTACAACGATTAAGAATCAAGAGATGTTAATTGTTTGATTCGTTTATTAAAGTCGCACTGAGAAACAACGCGAGTGCTATTGGCGACGGTTTTCTTAATTATGAGTCTCTGTCAAGTGACGTGAATGACACCTGAGCTGGCATCTCCTTCTCCAAACTTCTACACCATACTAATAAGAGGACTTTGATTGTCAAAAGACTTGAAGTAAATCAGCCCCTTCCACAAGGGGGCTCTTTAGTTGCATCAAGGTGGGTTTTTTGTTGCTTAAACCCTCAGCTCGAAGAATACCGTCGGCCGCGAGTCCGCGGCTACATCAAAGGAGGCAAAAAGTTAGGTAAGATAATATGTTATAAAAAATAACATGGAAATAATCGAAATTTTCTCATTTGTGAAAATAAAAATATCACCAATAGCTAAATTTAGATAACTTTACTTTTTTGTTGTTGTTGTTTCAAAAACTATATGAGATGAAAACAACAACAACTAGCATATACTTTAAATTAGGAATCGTTATTAACTAATTGTTTGAAAAATGTACCTATTTTCTAATCAATGGGGAATTCAAATTATGAATTAATGTAAATTTATTGTGTGACTCGGAAGTTTAAATTTATTTCTTCGATATCAGGAAAATAATTAATAAAAAAAACTATATACGAATTTCAAATTATTCATGGAAAAGTCGTGTTGCAGAAATTTCTATATTGTTTATACAAACCAGGAAACATATATTAATACCAAACATAAAAAACATTTTGATTGATTAATTGTTTATTAATATCGCACTGCAAAGCAACACGAAGCTATTGGTGAGGGACCTCGTAATTTTTAACCTCGGTCAAGTGACGAGGATGACACCTTAGCTGGCATCTCCAAATCCCCCACGCCAAAGGGAAGACTTAGAATCTCGACCAGATTTAACGTGAATCATCTCCGCTACACAGTGATCCTTAGTGGCATAAGGATTCGAGTCCACGGACGTCAGCCGTGAGTTCGCGAGCATAACCACTACATGATATCCCGGGCACAAAGGGGAAAATTTAAAATTTTACAAATAAATTCCTCTTTTTTTCCAAAATTACCACACTATTGTGACGCCTCTCTAATTTTAATTTCACAGAAATTATTCTAAGTTGATAATTCACTAAATGAAAGTCAGAATCATAGAAATTCACACAATCCAGTATGGACGTTATAAGTGAATCTAATATTTTTATTTGAAGTTCAGTAATAAATAAGTTGAGGGTCTCTGTCAACTATTACTCAACGCGCTTGAAATGTTGCACAAGGAATAAATAACGACGTTCTATCTTTCCAAGTCTAGTTCGAGTGAGTTTAACGAAAGAGATTGAATATTCAATCAATAATTTCTTCCGATATAAGATCCCTCCACAAAGGATCCCTAATCAAAGTCCGTCTGCTACAGACAATCTCATATAATTCCTGCTATACGTGATACTAGTTTTCTTAATCATTTTTTTGGAAAGGAGATGGAAATATAAATATAAAATCAGAAATTAAATCCGGATATTAGTTAAGGAAAGGGACGTGAATAGCACACGTTACACTATATCCACTTGTGGCTACTGCCTTTCGTTATTTAATTGTACATATATAATAAAGTTTAATTAAATAGTCAATTAGGCCACGAATCCAATTGCAGGCATCATAAAAATAGACAACACTGTTTATTGACTACCTTCACAGATTATGTAAAATCGATCCCTCTAGAATCTCTCTTATCTCGATTGAATCCTAACTTGGAATTAAACAACAAAATCTTAGATTGTGACTTTAAGGTATTCCCGATTTTCTCTTCATTAACTTCGGGGACTTTTTGGTAATCTGAATTGTATAAAATAACAACTCCTTGCCAAGCAAAATGAAACGTGACTCGGTGAAGATAAGAAGTGCAGTGAATTGAATTAAGGATAGCGATATATAAGCAAAATATAAATAAACGGAATAAAGAGAGAGAGAGGATCTGTAGATTGAAAAGAATGACCGTAATTAATCATTTATATAGTTGGAAGTGACTCTTGATCAGGTTGATAGGAGTCGAAGTGCTTGAAACTCAATGAGTGATTTAGTAAGCTAAGACCTTATTATTTTAACGTAAACTAAGATTAACTGAGTCAAAATGGATTCGAGAGAAAGATCTTGTGTATTTTCTTTGTTGGATAATAAACTGGGTTGTTTTTCTTTTACATATCTTCAGATGAGCTTTGAATTTATTGAATATTTAATTAGACTTTAAGATGGCTGTAGAATTAAATAATGAAGGAAATACTTCGCAACTTACCAATCCAAACGCACTGAGTGAGTTTATAACGGAGAGTCTTTTCTAACCAATTTTACTATAATCGATCAAGTACAATTTGCTCCAATAACTTACAAGTATGTATCAACTTCTCGTTATCATCTGAATTTCTTCTATTCCTTTCGTCTTTATTGCGATTATATATTACAATAATTAATCACTTTTAATCTTCATCTAATATTTGCTAACCCAAAGTCAAACACTAGAATATTTTGATTTTTTACCCAAGTTTTGATATATATAATATATATATATATTTAAAGAAAACAACTTGTACTTATTCAAAGAAAAAACTCAGAATACATTTAAAAACAATTTTCAATAGCAGTATTTCATTTAAAATGTGTTTGTTGTATTTTACTTCGTTAAGTTATTTAATTCACCTCAATGAAGTTTTAATTATACAGGATAATTTTTCAACAAAATAGGAGAAGCAGTTGAAAACCATCAGAAATTTCAAGTTATCCTGCCAGGAGAATTATCTCATAAATACGAGTAGAGGTTAATTGATTAAAAAAATCTATGATATATGATTATAAATCGTGCAACTAATTTCTTCAAAACAAGGTCTTGTATGGAGCAGTTACGATTAGAATCGTAAGTTACAAAGCTAATAACTGGTCTGATTTTGAGTCTGAATAGATGTTAAAGAAGTAATTAAGATTTTAAAGTCGTAAATTAAGAGATAGAAACATTACTTCAAAAATTTCGTAAGGTTTTAAGGGAAAAAATGTCTGCCTCACAAGAAAGAAACAGCACTGTTACCTGTTACATTCTGGTGTACTAAGTCTTAGTCCGAGTCAACATAAAGTTGAAAAAGAAGCAGAATAATATTTTTTCATCTCTACTGTTCTTTAGAAAATTTGGAGAATTTTTTTTTTTTAAGATTTCAATTGAGTAATTTAAATTTCTTACAAAAAATGGTTTGATTTAATAGCTACTTTTTGTATTAGAATCAATGGTCAGTACCATAATGGTTTCAACATAAGAATTTTTATATCCAAGAAAATTTCAACTGCTTCGTTTTTGTTACTTAACTTCTGGAATTTTAAAATTATCTGTTGTTAACCTTACATTTTAATTCAGAATGCTTACTTTTCAACACACATCAAAATAAAGACTACAACTTTATTACGAATTCAAACCTGAAGCGGCGAGCTGTAATTTCACAAATTCACTTCTTGGTAGTTTCACAGTCCTTAAGAATCAACTAATGTATTTCAATGGAAAACGGGACACATTTAATTTGTTAAAGCGTTTATATATGGAACTCCTTCTGACATTTGTTTTGAACATGGTTTTCTCCCAAGGCATGGAGCTCATCATCCAGTAAGTTTATACAGTGATATTTTTTTATCACGTATTTCGTAAAAATACATGTCTTGTAAGTTAAAGTGGGCTTTATCTTTCTCAAATCTTTCATTTTGAAAACGGGTCATTTCTTCAAAGAAACAATATTTTTTGTGGGTATCTTGTGGTACCATAAATAATTATAAAGGCATATTTACATACGTGGAGAACCTCTTTTAATGACAGAAAATTACTGGTTTAAATTTTCTGGAAATATTATTTAAATAAATGATTTGTTCTGTTTTGCTTCTCCTGAAGAATTTGTAAAAGTAGAAATAACTCTTTTTCAAAATGACCGATTCAATTCGAATTTTCCAAACCAGACTCAATAAATACCAATGGCTTCACTTGAATATTATGAATAATAATGCATCATATTTTTTTGCGTGATGCATTGTATCTAGAACAATTTTATAATACTAAATTTTGAAAATGAGCGCTTCTCTTTCGAAAACAAGAACTTAAAATTTTGCTGCACATTCAGAACCATCCCTAAACGGCACCTATGATTGCAAGGGGACATTAATGAACCAGCCCCGAAAAATCGAAATTTTTATACCCCGCTCCCTTTTCTCTTCTTTTCGTTCAGTGCAGGGACCCCACTTTTTTCTTTTTTTCTTTTTCTTTCTTTCCACTAAACCTTCATTATTAGTATTTTCTTTCCTCTTCCCAATCTCCGATCACCGATGTATCCTTAATTAGTGCCCAAGCGAAGCGTTTCCAGGAGTTTAAAAGAGTAAGTTAAACAAAACTTGGATTGGCACTTAGGATATTTTTAATTTTCCCTATTAGCCATTAAAAGGAGGTGTGGGGTAGGTTTTTGGTTCGCTGCCGCAGGGATTTTTAACCTTTTAGTTAGAAGTTTTCGGTCACCAAAGTGGAGCACTTAAAGAATTAAATAATCGTCACTGATTCCGGTAATGAGAGAGTCATTTTGGAAGCCCCTTTTCTTCTAAACCGCAGTAGACAGAGATTCGTTGGGAGTCACGTCGTTCGACGGTGAGGGGGAAAAACGGAATCTTTAGCTGAAATTAAAAGTAAAATGGTTGATACTTTCAGGAAAAATAGGAATGGTTGAGCAGGTGTAATCGTGCACATGTTAGTAAAATAAGATTTCGGAAATAAAATTAATGGCAGATTTTGACTGAAAAAAAAATGATAGTTTTCCCGGGGAATTCGGAGATTATTGGGCATAAAATGATAGAATAGCATGGAATGATGCAGACTGATTATATAACAATCTATTTTTGAGTTTCTGGGCTAATACTGTTTTATTTTGAAAATTCAATATCCTGTCAAATACAATAGGATCAATTTATCAATCGGAAGTTTCGTTGATGTAAATCGAATTAATTATAATAGTGAGTCATTTTTTCACTATTCATTGAAAGCAGTAGCACATATTTAATAAAAAAAATTCCACTGATAAGGAGGTTTTCCTATTAATGAACTTAATTTTTTTAAAATTTAATAAAGGCTTACTGTGCTGTGTTTGAAATGGAGGTGTACCGAACAGATACTTTTAAGTGAAAAGTTCTATTATATTGGATCCAATCTAGTGTAATAGGTTCTAATATCCTATTAGATTTTAAAGAAATCTTACTCCCCAATTGATTTTGGAATGTAATCAACTACCTAATGAATTTGCTCATATTCCACTAGTATACTTATTTTATATTATATTTTACTAATTGCTTTGAATTAAATTCCATACATTTATTGCATTTGGATTTCATTCTATGATCTTATAACTTTTGAAACAAAGTGTTTAAAGGAAGTTAACCGGGCTCATGCTCGCACACTGGAGGCTAGTGGGGTCACGTCATTTACACATTCTTAAAACAGACTGAGAGACCGATAATTGATACAAATAATATATATATATGCCAAATTTCTGCGTCAAATAAACCTAAAAATAATAATAATAAACATTTTTGAGAATGTAGCTGAAAATAATATTAAAAATACGTACACTATATCCAAATAATAATATAAGTCACAATATCCAAAAAAAAATGAACTATTTATCCTAATGTGGCTATCGTTGGAAAATAATAAGAATGAAAACTTAAATTTAACAATAGATAAATATCTTAAAATAAAAAACGAAAAATAAAGACACATCAATTTTGCTTTTCATTTGAGTTAGTATTAATGTATTATTAATTGATATTACCCTTTGCATTTAAATAAATGTATTTTTTCATATCCTACGTAAAATATTTCGTATAGTTTCGCTTGTCAGGATTATATAATTTCCACTTGCCATTAAAAAATAAATGTCCTACAGCTATTTATCTCCTCAAATTAACACATACGTACTAACGCCGAGGTTTGTTTCTGATCCTTAACGTATTCGTTAAATTTCGAAATTATTAGACTGCTACATAGAATCGCAAATGATTTTCTTACAAATGTTTATTCTATTTTTTTCAAAAACGTTCTGTAGTTGAATATGCTACAGATTGCCATCTGAAAACATTGTTCCCTCTTGTGATGACATATCTATAAGTCTTTTTTTTTTGTGTGTGTGTGAGGGGAGGAGAGGATAATCTTTTTTTTCTTTCTTAAGGTTGTCTCTCAATTTCTATACTTGTGAATGTAGATCACTGTTATTAATATTTTAGTTATTTTCGCGATAGATCTGTTAGTCATTCCAGATGAAGTTGTCACTCGAATCTATCCCTTCTAAAATTTAATTTATCTGACTTATTATTATTATAATTTTAAAAAATTTTTAGTCGAAATGTCAAAAAGAGATTCTTCTATTTCAATCGAATTCCGAAATTTCACTTAATTATGACCAAAATGTTAAAAAAATTACATTCGCCATTTTATATAATAAAAAAATCTAAGACATGAAGGTTATAAAATTATTTTGAAATGATTTTTTTTAAAAAAAAAAAAATTCCAGAATAAGTAAGCCTTAAGCGTTCTTATAGGAAAAAATTATTTTAAGAAATTTCGTTTCTCAATCACGAGGGGAAAAAAAAGGGAACCCATATTTATTAATGTCCATAATGTCCTTACACCGATCGATAAGCATGATGTTTGCATTTTCATACACTTCCTCATTAAATTATGTGGGTAATTTATCTATGTTAATAAATGATAAAAATTATGCTTTAAAAATAAAAACAAAAGTTGTGTTTTTTGTTTCCATTAGGTTGAACAATGCTTACATTTTCCTTTGGCCTTTTAACTTCTTACGTACAAAATAAGTAAGATTAAGAAAAACGATTCTCGTTCCTATTATAAATATTTTTTTTTAATAAAAAAGGGCTTTTATTGCAACAGTTATATGAAATAGTGACTGTGACAGGAAACGGTGATTGTGACACGAAATGGTGACATGAAGCAGCTACGTTGACAAGAAGCGGAGACTGCTCCTCGAAGCAGCAACGGGGAGGGAGAGAAGCGGCGATTATTCAACGAAGCAGCGACCATGACAAGTGACGGCGACAGCGCCACGAAGCAGTGACGGTAACATTAAGTGGTGATTGTGATGGGAAGATTGCAACTGCAAAGTATATATATGACATCATGCAACTCTTATATTGTAAATAATATGCACATTTAAGATATAAAATTTCATGATTATAAGAAATAAAGTAAAAGTTATTAAAACAAGTAACAAATTTAATAGGGTTTTGTGGGGTGCATAATACTGACAGATTAGATTCTAAATACGTAATGCTATTATTTATCCTATTTTGCGAAATAACTCCCACATCTAATTTGAAAGTATATAATATTTAACTGAGTGAATCCCATTGTGAAATCTAATTTTAATAAAATAAAACTTCAAAATAATAGTACAGTCAGTAATATTATTTACTCTAAAGAAAAAAAAAGTTTAAAAATTATCGGGATTTTCTGTAAATTTTTAGATTATTTTTCTCAGTGAAAATTTTTTTGTTCATTTCTTCAGCATTAAATTTCAAACAAATGTAGATTATTTTACTGATCGGTGAATTTCTTAAATGCGTCGTGGACTCGTAATCTAATCTAAATGGGTTTGTAAGTTAATTTAAACACGATTTAAATACGACAGTAGCTAAAAATATACTAATATCATCATAAAATACTCGAAAACTCATGAGCAAAAATTTAAGGTGTGATATAAAGCATCTAAACAATCAATTTTAACAATGTAATGTATAGGCGGAGAGCTGTTAAACGGTGAACCACTAGATGGCGCTGTAATGGAAAGCATAAAGTACGAGTTTTTTTACACATCGTCATTTTTACCGTGGATGTCAGGAGGCAGGCTACATACACTAATCGGGAGAAAAACCACGTCTCCTGAAATCCATGGTAAAAATGACGATGTGTAAAAAAACTCGTACTTTATGCTTTCCACTACAGCACCGTTTAACAGTTTACCGCTTGTTTTCCGCCTATACATTTTAAGGTAAAAAATTGCTTGTTTAGATGTTTTATATCACCCCTTAAACTTTTCCCCTTGAGTTTCGAAACACCTTGTATGTTAACAACTGTCTTGCAAAAGTAGTGGAAAAATTTCTCTTATTCCTATCGATTGTTAAATATTTCTTCTTAAAAACCGTTGATTAAGAATTAGACTTAAAATTTTGATCAAGATGGCTTTGTTGCTGTTATTTAAATGTTATTCAAATAAAGAGCTAAATGAAAAATGTATCAAGAACGAGAGAGATGTGTGTATTTATATATAAAATATAACATTTAGTTTGTGCTTTTCCTGTTTATTTAAAACATTATTCGTAAATATTAAACTATGAATTTCCTTACATTAACATGTGATAAAACTAATAATGAAACAGAAACTAAATAGTTAAGTAATTCAGCAAACTTTGCATATTGGAAGATTAAGTTGTCAGTATATTAGTTTCTCAATTTGAGTGTCTCTGAATCTCTACCTTTTCTCTGATTTCTTAATAAAGTGCATGACATTTAATCAACCTATGTAATCTTTAAGCAATTACAGATTTAAAAATAATCTTAAAAAATAGGATGTTAACTGGTAAAATTTGTTTTTACTAGAAAAATCCACAAAAAATATAATATTTTATAGGAAAAATACTCATTTCTATGGTAAAAACGAATCTTTAAAATGTAGAGATGTGTAAAATTTACGTAATATTTCTCTACAAAAAAATAGATTTTAAATTAATAATTAAAGAACAAGAAACTTTTTATAAATTGGAAAAAGTTGATTGAATCAGAAAAAAAGTGTTTTATCAAAATAGCCTTCTCGTTATGTATGTTTGCTGAACTCGAAAATTTTAAATTAATTTTGGAAAAATAAAGCTTGGGAAATATTGTCTCCTATTATATACATACTTTTGAACAACATGCGAAAAGAGCTTTAAACGCTTACGCATATTTTTTTTGTTGCATTCACCCATTAAAATATCTGATATTAAAGAAAGAGAAAGCCATAAAACAAACCTTTAATGTAAGGATATAACAGGAACCTACTATTTCGTAAATGAGCGTTTAATACGTGATTAAACGTTTAATTTGTATTTAATAAATCAAGTCCATAACTAAACAGGTCTAACACAATGATTTACTCGACAATATATGAACACTTTTTCTCTTATTTTTCAATGTCTGGACAGCATCGTTAGTTCTAGGCGGAAACCGTTTTTAAAATCGTTTGCGACTAGGGCAACGTACGCGCCCCCTGGTGATGGAGGGGGTGGAGAGAGACCAGCTGAAAGTCATAATATTCAGATTAGGTCCCCCTAATGATGCTTCCCGGAACAGATTCGAAAGTTAAATGTATTAACAGTCTTTTCCTGTTGAGTCATTAGTAACTCGAGCAATTTTCCAGCGCCCATATTCCTGCCAAAGCCCTCCGCGTGCTTCTCTCTCCTTTTTTTTTTTCTAATGTCCCCCTTTTATTATTATTTTATTGTCTCTTCCTTGTTTATTTCGGGACAGAGAAGGGGTGGTGGAGAAAATTTTTCGTAATTACTTCTTCGTTGGAAATTTATCACTGATTTCTGTCCCTGAAGTTGTTGACAATCATCGAAAACGCGTTTGTCTTTTTTCCGGTATAATGAACAGTCGTTTGCAGAAGGCAAGGGGTTTCCGATTTTTGGAACGTAATGAAAGTTCTAGCAAACGGGATGAGCGGAAAGAAGGCTATTGAGAAATATTTTATCAAAAAATGGAGCAAGGACCTCAAATCTTTCAGACAGCGCTGTTAAAAATGCTTTTTGTAGTGTGATTATAATGTTGATTTTGATATTGATTTTCAAAAGGAACTTTAGATCATTTTTAATATGCCAATCGATATGTACATCAAAATATTTGTAGATAAAGGAATTAACAAATTTGTTGATACAAATAACAATGATAGTAAAATCATGGAAAGATTATAAAATTACACGCCTGTACATTTTAAGTGTCGAAATTAGTATCCCCAAATTCTATTTTAGTCATTCGTCTTTAAAATTATACCTCTTATATTTAATTCATTTGTCGAAGTACAAAACACTTGTAATTCGTTTTCTATTCAGAAAATTCTGGAAGAATATTAAGTAAAAGTTTTTGCTGTGGATTTTCATTAAATAACTTAATGCTCAATAAAATCTGATACAATAGATACCGAAGTTTAAGTTATTTAACATAGAAACAGAAAACTTCTATAATTTAAAATTATAACATTATATATATATATTCATGTGTGTGTAATGTAAAAAAGTTAAATTATTAAAAACAGCAGAATAAAAAAAAGCGAGAAATTAAAATACAAAATTCTAAACAGGAAGAAAAGAACAGTTATAGAAAAGGAACATAAATAATTGAATAAAAATTGACTACCCCTCCCCAAACACAACAAAACAAAACATGCACATTCAGCCTGAGGACTGAATTATAGGGTTAAACATGTTCTGTGGTACCAAACTTCCCCCCATTGCATCTCCCTGGGAAAAAATTGGATCACTTCAAAATGTAAACTGTAATTGATTATGCAAAAGAATCAAGACAAGAAGAGCAAATACTCCAATTACAAAAAATTAAAACAAAATTTTTCCAAAAAAATTTTAGAAAAGGAAAATAAGGGGAAGGGAAGGAAGGTAAGCACCTAACTCATCAAACTAGTTTAATCCTCCAACTGCATCCTGTTTCATATTTCTTCAGTTTATATATATATATTGCAAACACAATTACTGATTTATAATGAATTTAATTTTATAAGGATTAAAAAGAGTTTTATTAATGAAGAATACCAACGTGTGATTGCTGGTAATCTAAACATTGTTAGAGATAAAAATTTTAGAGAAATTATATATATATAATTATTGGTTTTAGAATTATTATTTCTAATAATAATTTTAATAAAGAAAAATTAATGAAGGTATTGATAATTGCTTAATACAATTATAGCAATTAAGTATAGTTTACCAGTTAAAGTTTTGAAAAATTTTAAATTTTATATTAATGAAGAATTAAAATACTTGAATTTTAAGTTAAATGATAGTATTGATATTTGAGATTTAAAATGTTCGCAAAAAGTTACAAGATGAATTCATTATTTGTTATATCGATAAGGTATCATAGGGAATTATGCGATAATTTACAAGAAACTATATGTTGATTTGACACTCAAGCATGGGATTAATAATAAAGCCTTTATTTATGTTAATAATAGTAATAGAGAAATAACTAACAATATTAAAGCTTTGGATAAAAATTCGGTTTTACTTTGAATTTGATAAAATTTGCACATTTATTTCAAACCCCTAAACTTCACAAAGCTCCTATTAAATTTAGGTATGTGACTAATGGTTCAAATACTTACGTTACTATAGCTGGAAAAGTTTTACAAAATACTGTCGGACAGTTTTGATAAGACTACTATTGTTAAAAATAGTTATGAAATTATTAACTGTAAAAAAGGTTAAGAAATTTACTCTATTTATAATCATGACTTTGAAGATTTGTTTAATTTCATAGATTTGGATGTTTTAATTAAGGTGATTTTGGTTAATTACAAAGAATTAAAGATTAATAGATCTGTATCATTAAAAAAATTTAAAGGTCTAATTTGTCTTGTTTTAAGGTATCCTTCTACCTTTAAAACGCGATTTTCGTTCAAAAAGTCGATTTTTTTAAATTTACAGTCTATTATTAAAGCCTGATTTCTTAGATTTCTGGAACAGTTTCAATTTTGTTTCTATCTTACATAGAATTTGAGTTATAAGCATTTTAATAATAGTCTGTGTCACATTTTAGAACTGGAAGTAGCATTCTGCTACCGGAAATGGAACTTTAATGTTTGTTTTTCATTGATATTTTACGTTATATCGCCATCAAAATATCTTCCAACATGCAAGATGAATTTCCTAAGACCCAAAATGCAAATAAATCTTTTAATGGTGTAATATGATAAAGAGTACTAAAGGAAATTTTTGTTTGTTTGAAAACTGTGATATTGGGTGCATATGATGCAATTATACAATTTAACGAAGGACATCAAGGCTGCTTAAAAGTCTTAAATAAGCTGAACATTGAAAATCCGAGTTACTTCACTGTAAAGAGATACAAAAAGATGGATTACAATCGAATCAGGGATTTGAAGAGTTATACATCACCTGTTACATGTAAGCGTAGGACAGTTTTAAAGGTCATTAGGAAGAAAAAGATAAGTTATATAAGTAGTACAGATAATGAACTTTACAAATCAGTGTCCTTTTGATGTTAATTTTTTATTTAATTAGGTACGTTTCAGGGTTGAAATGTATTTTCAGCTTTTTCTCAAAATCAAGATTTTCATATTGAAAAAAGTTATGTATATAATGTAATGAAATTTTCATGGAATACTCTACAAAAGTGAATTTTGGATTTGAACCTCTCCTATTGTTATAATTTGATTACTTTTTATTTAATTCATGATAAAAATCATAACTTATCACAAATTTTCACGTTTTTTCTGTATGTTAAAGTACGAATTTCTATAAATATTTAATTTTCAGGGTTATAATTCTGAGAGAGGCACAAATCCTAAAGTAGATTCAATTCATCATAATAGAATTTACAGAATTCAAATATCTCTATTTAAATTTCAGTTTTGGTGTTTTGCACAAGTGCCGTTTCACTGCTATTTTTATGTATTTTTTGTGCTGAAATATTAAAACAATTATTAATTTAAGCAAATTTTACATTGTACTTGAGTTTTTAACCGTATCTTATAGTATAATGCATATAAAAAGTTATTTTTTCAATTATTTAAAAAAATCCCCTTCGAAGGTAAGAGAATACATTAAAAAACTATATTTGTTATAATGGAAAAACTATTAGCATATAAAATGTGTACCTCAAGGAGTTCCTTCTAGTAATAGTTCATTTCTAGAAGTAGCTAATATTTCTCTACATTTCTTTGAACATAAATTTAGAGATAACAATAATTTAAATTATTTGTTATAATGATGATCTTATTGTTTCCCAAGTTAATTTCAATACAGATTCTATACCGGACTTGTCTCATTTTATCCTTCATATTTAAATTTGATTAAAACTAATAAATTCTCATGAAACAGTTTTTTTAGATGTTAATTTAAAAATTGTTAATAATGGGGTTATTAGTAATATTTATAACAAGGGAGATAGCTACTGTTTCCATATTAATAAAGAGCCTTTTTTCGATGGTAATTTTAAGTACAATATTTTTAGAAATATTTTGTATGATTATTTAATAAGAATTATCATATTAGTTAATTTACCTATTAATTTTCAGAATAATATAAAAAAATTTCTATATTACTTGTGCAAAGGATGAATATACTATTAATTTTTAAAAAGAAATTTAAAATATAAAAATTACAAATGTGACTAAAAATCATATTTGCATTTTTTAGATATTTTTTATAATGTATATTGATCATGTATTTCTCCATTTATAATTTTTTTTTATTTTTTACATGATTCTATTTTTCTCTCTCTCTGCCTCTCTGTTTTTTAAATTCTAAATGTTATTTTCAATATTAAATTTTAAATGAATAAATAAGCTCTTTCAATCCAGTTGATAACTCTAATTTTTTGAGCTAATTTTAATTATTATAGATTGTATATTTCCTTATTTACTATTAACTTTGTTTTTTAAATACGTTTGATTTTTAAAAATATTTTACCATATTTTTGTTTATTAATCTTAAAAGTACAAATTTTTTTCTATTTAAATCTAATTTATCGGTATGGTTTCTTTTAAATCATTCAATCAGTGTTTTCTTTGCTGGTGAATTCTTTCATGGAGAGTAGTGGTAGGCTTACGTATGAACCTTATAATGTCTTACTTACTCTTAAAATTTTGGTTATAATAATGCTTGTTTTATTATTTATTTGGTTTATAATTATTAATTTCAGCTGATGGTAGCTGTCTTTAAAACGTTTCAACAGTATTTATATGGCAGGTTCTTAATAATTTTTAACCACCAATAGGCTATGGTTTTAAGTGGATTACTTTTGGCATACCAGATCACTTTTCAATTTTTGATCGCTTGTTTCAATTTTAATTACATTTAACTTAAATATATTCAATTTATAGTTTACTTTAATTTTATTTAAATGTAGCTGATATAATATCAAATTTAATAAATTATCGTTTGCTTTAATTTTAATTACATTTAGCTTAAATCTATTCAATTTAATAGTTTATCGTTTCCTTTAATTTTAATATCAGAAAAACTTGCTATTATCTATTTCTAGATATTTCATCGTTTAATTTAATTTTCATATTTAACTGAGCAATTTAATAATAATTATAAAAAAAAGTGTACATTGGGTGGCTAAATCTGTTCTTTGCAAAACTTTGCATAGGTACTTTTTTTTTGCTTTACATTTACATTTTTTTTTTGCATGCTTATTTTTGTTTAATTAAATTGTTTTTAAATTTATTTGTTTGCTTAGTATGTTATTTATATTTTTTGAGTTTTACAATTTTTTAGATATTTATTTATGTACATTTTTGCTGTTTGCCTGTTTATTTGAATTTGGTTAATAATAGTACTATGCTTACTTTCTTCCTTTTTTTGTAGCTGATTTTCTGAGTTTGCCAAATTTTTTGGTTTATTATCATATTTTACTGTAATGTAATTCACTAAAGTGGGATGGATTGATCAGTAATAACGTTTTTAACACACATCAGTATCCATTCTAAAGTATGGAACAGAAGCAATGTATTAATAACATTATTTCCATTATTCTAAGTTTTTCTTTCACTTGCCTTTCTCATACACTTTTTCAATTACTCTATAAATTATTTTCGATTTAAGGTTTTAATTTTAGTATGTTTAATTAATTATAATAATTTTTATATGAGTTATTTTAATTTATTTCAGTCTTTTTCATTGATTTTTTTTTAATTGTGTAGTTTTGTTGGACATTAATGTATGATTTTGAGATTGATACGTTGAATTTGTTTATGATGTGATATTTTGCGAATTATAATTTTGGCGTTTTATTTATATACATATATATTTAAAAAAAAGTTCAATTTTCTTTTTCTTTATCGATAATCTAAAAAAAAAATTATGTCAGTTTTTTCAAGGAACCTTTAAGGAATTCTGTTAGCTTTATCGTATATTTCTATAATTTCTAAAACTATTTTCGTTACATCAATAAAATATAATATATATTGGATAGAGTTTATCCAATAAATATCGACACTGAAGTTAATGAAAGATATTTCTTGAAGATGTATGTACAGTAAGTGTTCATGATTTTCAAATTATAACCCTCCTTCATTAGTATCTGACTGTAAGTTCTTTTTCAACTCATACGTATTCTAGAAGTCAGCATCCGCAAGGCTATACACGACCCCTGTCGAAGATGTTCACTCGTCTCAAAATGATATCCTTTCCAATCTTTTTATCCCAGGGATCAAAAGGAAATCGGCGGGAGTCAGATCTGAATTGTAGGGTTGTCGAGGCATTGTTGAGTTGTGTTTGACTTGTACCTTCCTCACAATGTGTGATTGGTCGCAACGTCTCGTGATGGGGCATCCAGATATCTGCAAATTCTCTTAGGAAGCGAAGGGCCCTAATCCTAGAAAGTTTGATTACTTTTGAGTACAATTCACCAATCATTATTTGTTCCGAAGGCACAAACTCTTTGTAAATCACACCTTTCATGTCAAATAAGATTATGAGAATCTATTTAACTCCTGACTGCTTATAAGAAACTTCAGAACGGAAACATTAAAAAATTTGCGTTCTGGATTTGGCTTCGTCTTTGCTTGCCTCTCGGAGCAAACCTCTCAGTCATACCGAATGTCTGAGTAATCGATTTATTTCAGTTAAATAATTGACGAAAATTTTTTCCTACCTATTCAACGTATGAAATTCTAACTGATCATCATATCTGTTAAGATCGATTTTAAAGAAAAAAATATTTTTGATGAAATGATTTGGAAACTAATGTTATACATTTATAAGGTTTGAAAAACATATAAAAACATAGAAGAAATTTTTTAGATAAAACATAAAAGTTCCCGAATAAATATAATGATTTAAATCATTATCATTTTCTTCTAGTAACGTTTCCTTTCTCTTGCAAATGAACTCAAAAAAAAAAAAAAAAAAAAAAAAAACCTTGAGCTTGCTTTCAATACTTTTTTTGTCAATCACCTTTCATCGAAATACTTGGGATAAGTCTTAAAAACTTAAGTAGGGGTTTAAACAAAGCCTTCTTTAAAAGCTTTTCTAAATAATACTCTACTTGAAAGCCTTTTCTTTTTATCTTTACCCGATTCAAAGATCTACACCACGAGGCCAATATGTTTTGAATTTCTGAATTATATCCACACCTTAAGTAAACGGGTTTCTTTTTAAAATTACATTTCCTTTCTGTCTTACCAAATGTAACCTGCGTCTACTCTCTTTGGTTAAGGATCTTCAGCTTTTTCGAAGCATTATTACGAGGACAGTTCAAAACGCTCTCGTGTTAATAATGTAAAATGAAATATTAAGAGCATGACATGGGAATGGGATGACACCCTGCAGTGTTATCAAGTGATTGTTTCGATTTTTTTCCTCTTAGAAATCCATGAGTATGACACTCTCAATATACTAAAAAATCGTCTTCATAACTTTTACGACCAATAAAATTGTCTTCGACTTCTATGGAGCTAATTCACCAGAATAGAACGATTGTTTTGATTGCTGTAATTGATTTCCGGTGCATAATAATGAATTCAGTTCTCATAGATGGTGACAACTCGACGTAAAACGATAATAATTATTCGATGCGGCAACAATAAAATTTGAATTTGGTAGACATTAGCTGCAAAATCAAAACTAAGTTATGAATAAGAGTCAAATTCATTTAGCGCCTTTCAACATTTAATGCTCCAACTTGCTTAGTTAACTTCAACTTGCTTAAATAATGTATATATATATATATATATATATATATATATATATCCAGCTTTTTTTAAACACGATTTTGAAATAACACGGTTCACCAATATACTTTTTAAAACGAAAGTTTGTTCTAACACAAATCCCACCCCCAAAATTTTTTCTAAATGCTGTTTTACTGTCTAATACCACTTCTTTGATTCAACCACTCTATCAGGGTATTATAGCAGCATTAAAAATGTGTTACATAAAGCAAACGCTTAGATATATTTTAGAATCCATGGAAGAAAGGAATTTGATTGTTGTGGAAGCATGGAGAAAGTTTACGATTATAGAATGTATTACACATGCTTCTTTTGTCATCAAGCAGTTTCGTCAATCGACCTTAAATATTTGATGGAAAATTTTTTGCCAGAATGCGCCAAAAGTGGAACTTTCGTAGTACAAAAATGAGTTATGTGTTCTGAAATTATAACTTACTAAATGCAATTAGTGGAGAAGATTTTAACAACATGCAAATGCCTTACATCGAGCAATTGATGCTAGAAAGCCCTTTGCAGGAGGACGATTTGAACGAATTGATGACAGTTTATGAATTAAAGAAGTCAATAATGACAAAGTCGAAGGTGAAGTTCGACTATTAACAGCTGATTTAATTCGCGAGGGCTTGAAATGTCCTACTAGTATGGAACATTTTCTTACTCATGATCCTGACATAGAGCATGCATTAAATTTTCAACGTAATCTTCAGTTTTGTGTAGCAGGATATCAAGAATTATATAAGCAACTTGAAAAACCAAACAGCCGCTAATAACAGACTTTGTAACAACAACAACAAACAAACAAACAAAACCGGAGGCCGCTAACAGCGAACGAAATTCTTCATTTGAATTAAAGCTGACAGTTGTGCTAGACATATCTGACACATCTATTGTTGACTGCATTTTTGATCCAGTTCGTAATAAAAGTGCACGTTTGTTATCAAGTAGCAATGAATTGTTGCTCGTTAGTAGTTTTATTTCTAACTTCAATTTGAATTTTTATATGTTGTAAGTATCTAGGGATTGAATTTTCACTGTTAATTTTAATTTTTTTTGTAATAAAAATGAATTGTTTTTGTTTTATAAATATATAATATGGATATCATTATTATTTTTTGCACGTTTTTTTGGAAAACATTTACAGTTTTTTCATCTTGAAAACTTTTTTAAAGTTGTGGAACATATCTCCATATTTACCACATGCAGCATGTATTTTTACACGAATTTTTTTTTGTTGAACGTTTTTCTAAGGAACGTATCTACTATGTAAAAAAAAAAGAGTTGGGTGTTTACATATATATAATTTGTTCATGATAATATCCGGAAGCAAACAATTGTAGGCACACACAGCAATGCAAATCGACGCAAAATTGATTTGATTTGGTGTTGGATTGTATAGTAATGTAATTTTCGCTAATTCAGCATCTTTTACTTTAGCTTTTGATTAGAAGGTAACGCGTGAAATACTTGTAGTTCGGTTTGTGTGTTACCAAAAAAAGAAATAAAATAGGATTGTAATTGTAAAGTTAATGAATCCTTACTGAGAAAATATTAATTTATATAGCCAACGAATACATAATGCAGGAAAGCGAAGATTAAACGGGAAATAGAATTTCGGTTAAGTTGAAAGAAGAAAATGAATTATCCTAATATTTGCCACCCCGAATTTTTAGAGAGAATCCCTGGCGAGTGTTTGTATTCTTATAAAAATATTCATAAATTTCCATAGTATATAAAACTAGTAAATATCATCAAATAAAACCAAATCAAGTCATAGTTATAAGATTCAATTAAAAACAGTTGTAATAAACAAAATAATAACAATAAATAAAATATACTACTTCTAAAACAATAATTGATATTAGTAAGAAAATAATGCACACTAGTATTTAATTTAACTTCCTTCCAAGCCAATAGCTGTACATTTCCCCCTTCTTTTTATAATATTAGGTTTTACTATTGGTAGCATATAAGAGATTTATTTGTTGTATAAATGCTACAAAATATTATATTATCAAAATTAAACAACGACAAAATTGAAATAGAAATGCCCGACAATATACAACTACTAATGAAACAAATGTGCATCTAATAAATCTACTCTAGCGTCATTGTAGACAGGTTTTTTTACTGTTGCATAAAAATTTATTTTAGCCCTGGGTAAATACACTTTACAGATATTAAAATATGGACACTAATATAATAAAATGATAAATATTAGTAAAAAGTTTATAATTTATACAATATTTACCCAAATAATATTCTGAAATAGCATAAAGTGTTATAGGGCATCTATATAATGTATTTGAGTCTACTTTTTTAACACAGTACTAGAAATTTCACTGATAACATCATACAAGGGCTTAGTTTTCAATCTCGTTTAAGACATAATATAAAATCACAACATTCGCATTTATTTGAAATATGAAGTAAAAGATTCTTAATCTCTCAGTATAACTTTCTCATTTTTATTTCTGTCTCATAGAAAAATTCTTCTCTTTCCTATTAAATCTCAAATTCGCTAATATAAATAATAATAATATAATATCATATTTGATTAATTTCCTACACATCTCTCTGAGAAATTAAAGCTCCTAACTTACTCATGTTTAGGAATGCTAATAAAAAACCAATGTGAGGTATATAAATAAAAACTAAACTAGTTTGCCCTCTTAATGATTCAAAACATCAGCAAAAATCATAATTGTAGAATTCTCTCCTATCCATTGCAAATTTTCCAAAAATAAACTTCTACATGAAAGATTGATTAGAGAAAAATGGAAATCCGTAAATGTGGCCATCATATCCAAACCTACAATTTTAACACAAAGTAAGAATAAAATTAAATGAAATTAAGTTACTTATAATAAAAATAATTAACAAAAAGGTGAAAGTTGAGTGGAGAAAAAAGAACTCAATATAACTTTCTTGCTGAATGTTTTTCTTGTTATAAAATTCCATATCACTTATATAAGTAAATTACTGTAGTAAGTAAATTACTGTTATCCTTCTTTTATGCTTCTTACAAATGTTAAGCACAAAGAACTATTATCAAAATGGCAAATGCATTTGACACATTTAAATGAAATAGTGAATTATATTAAAATATTAACAAAAAAGTAATAATTGCTTTAAAATTACCTAATGTAAACAATATCATTGATCTCATAAAACATACTTCAAGACTCATATTATATTAATCCTCTTAACCAAAAAGTCTCGGAAAGTAAAACGTAGTCCCTTCTGCTTTACTTAATGGAATCTTTTTCCCTATTTGTTTCCCTTTTCCTTTTATTTTGAGATTTTTGGTAAAGAGAATTCAATTGAAATTTTTCAGATTAGTGAAAATGCTTTAAACGGTTTGAATGGATTAACTTTGTCTGGGTTTTATTTTATTTAGTGCATGGGGTTTATCAATTTCATACAGTACATCTAACCATCTTTTTATTACTAAATATAGGCCTAAATAAGTGGGACTTAATTTTCTCGTATAGGTGTATTGAGGTTTCTCATATATGACAAAGAAATTCCAATATTAAATAACATGCAGGTTTGGACATTTCAATACAATGGGGGTTTAAAAAGTACTTGTATTTGAATACTAGTGGAATCATTAAGGTAAACTGTTGTTACCAATTGGGTGCTGCCATCTGCTAAGTGGAGCCGAAACAAATTTGACTTTGATTCATATGTTAGGTGTGATTTGGTAATCATTTGCTGTCAAATCAAAATTTAATTGCTGCCGTGTCGAGTTGTCGACGAATTTTTCTTTGGTTGTTGTTGTCATTCGGATGGGTCCAGAGACTTCATTTCCTTTGGAGTGGGCTAAGATTTTTAGGATTAAGGTTAATATCAAGGTTTTAGAATTTTTCAGATAATTTTTGATGACAGCTTGCCAACATCAACTTCGTAATAGGCTCCAATGTATTTTTTGATTGTCTGGAGATATGATCCGTCACATTATTTCAATGTTGAAATAACCTTATTTACCATTTCTGATACTTTTGGATGGTTCGGAGTTGTTTTGAGCTCTTTGGTTTCGCCATATTTGCCTTTTTGGTGTAGCTGTATATATATATATATATATATATATATATATATATATTTGTTACATTACATAAGTTAATGTCAGTAATAATGAAGTTCGGAATATACTTCAAGCACTTTACTGTAGATAATCTATTGGTTACTTTCGCAGTTAAATTTGTTTCATTATTTTGAAAAGTTAAATAGATATTTTAACAAAAATGAGGTATTTAATATAAATTTTGAAATAATCCAGTGCAATCTATTAATAGTGAATTTAATACCACAAAATATTAAATCTTAGCATTTTTTTTTTGTGTGTATGTGTTCTTGATTAGCCATTTAATATTGTAATAACTTCAAACAATTGACCTGTTGTGCTGTGATTTGATACCTGAATTACTAAAAAGGAATGTTAATAGTTTATTTATTAACACGTTTAATCCCATTAGCCAAAACTGCACTTCCTAATAATTCAAAATAAATAGATATACTGTAAAATGTTAGTTACAAAACATAAGTTTTAGATCATTAATAAATGTGAAAGGTAAAAAAAAAAATTGAATTATTAAAATTGAAAAACAATTTATCTCATTAAAAATTATTTTGTAAATGTAGCTCAAATATTTTTTTATGAAAATCATTGATATCATTTAAAAAAACATCGTTTGTGTAAGTGTATCAAACTCTTATACTCTTTTTCAGAGTTTTTAATCCACATATCTCAGATGTCCTTGCGGCAGTTTAATTTCCTAATCAGTGTAATGCGAAAATTGTAACTTGATCTTAAATATCTGTTAATTTTATTAGATGATGAAAATCATTTCGGAATTTTCGGTCCTTGTAAATGAAGCAATATAAAGCTACTTTAAATTATTAGAATATGTTCAAGATAAATCTTTTAATAAATTAGGCAGTTATTCCTGGATTTATTGAAAAGAAAATGCTTCACATTATTTTTGATTCGTAATAAAATGCTGCAAAAAAAATTAAGAATAAAGTATCTTAAACTCTTTTTCTAAGCAGTTACATTAATTTAAAATATTTTTGACTTCGTAGAAAAATATTTTAGATTTCTTACTCCAAAAATTTAATCTGTATCGCTAAAAGTTTCTTATGTATAATACATCTGATGACATTTCTTTTTACAACGTTTTTCTGAATTTCACTTGGTGTGTGTGAGTGTGTGTGTCATCAAATTTTTGATCGTTAATTTAACCAACTTCCCATCAAGCTAGAGCTCTGAAATTTTGGGAATCGTTCTTATTTGCCTAACAATGCAATATTTAGATATTTGTGACCAGTTTTAACTAATATTTTAATAATTTTTTTAATAAACTTTGCCACCATATAAAAACGTTGGTTTTTATTTCGAATTATTTATCTTATCACGCGAGTTCACATTTTTGTTAAAAATAAATTTTTTTTTTATTTGAAAAATACAAATTTTATTCAAAATAAAGAAAATAGAGGCTTTCAATTTTAACAAACATGCAAATCAATGTAAAATTAAAATATATATGTAGATTAAATTAAAAATTTTCATTTGAACTCCCATCAAACAAAAATCCTTAAATAATGTGAATTTATAAAATAATTAATAATTAAATATAAATTTATTTTTTCTGTCACACAAATTAAAATCCATATATTTTATGATTTTAAGTATACGCTCATTCCAAAAAAAAAACCACACACCCGATTCAAAGGTATTAAAAGTATTTAACATAATTATTTTAAGAAATTTTTTGTGCTCAAAAAATATTCAGCACAACTATGCTGAGTATAAATACTGCGGCTCAGCTTCGTATCGGGTGAAAGTCAAAGCTAATGTCGGAAGACATGCCAAAACACAGGCCAAACCTCGCACTTCACGCCAAATTGAGAAACCCTAAATCAGAAACGTATCTTAATGATCTTCTATTCCCACGTGAGTTAAGGAAAACTAATTCGACAGCAATTGAGAGCACCATTTAATGGTAGGGCAGTCACTTAAAGCCCTAAACGGAGCGCATTAGAGAGGTGAGGTCTGCTAGGCTGAAGATAGCTTCGCTCCTTTTGCCACCGGTCTCTAAACAGTGGTCTCCGGAGAATACACCATTATCTTAAAAGAGAGCCCATGCTTTAAAGCTTTTCTTCTTGTTGTATCCTCCTTTTTCGATTGTTAATGATAACTTGTTGGCGATTTTTGCGATATGGCTAAAAAATAAAATGTCTTGGCTGGTTTCTTTGTTTTCGTTCTTCGCCCATTAAATGTTTCTATCTTGCTAGGATGCGCTTTGATGATCTGCTGCCGTGAGCAATTTGTTATTGGAATCAGGCAATTTTGCGGGAATGATATGAGTTTGATGATGTAGGAAAGTGCGGAATAATTGGAAATACGAATGGATTGAATTGAATAAAATTGCGAGAAGAAAATTGTTTTGCGAAATCCTTAAGCCTTTATAATTTTTATTTTCGTAAGCATCGAACCTTTGGTTTAACTGATTGCGGGATATATTTGAGAATTCATGTTTGAAAGATTAGCTATTCTTTTATTTCGTTACTTTAAAAATAATAGCAACTTATAACTAATTATTAATATTACAATAAATAGCAATTAAGTATTACCGGAATAATATTAATTGAATTTTACTTTACTATCATTACGATGATATAGTTTGAAGAATGGAATTAATACTGAAGGTGTCTTACAAGCTTCCCCCCCCCTACTATCTAACCATTTTAATTTTATTTGAGTTTAAGCAAATATTCTGTGAATAGGTATCAGAAAAAGACTAGAGCTCAACAACACATGGTAGAATTGAGCCCTACGTACTACTTAATTACTTACAACAATTATGCTGTGTTTTATGCTTACGTAATAAATTATTTTAAATTGAAAAAAAAAAACATATATAAATAAATAAAATAATAAAAATATTTTGTTAGCTCAAGTTATCAAAAATTTCTAGACATTAAACAGTAATTTTGGATTAATAGTTTGTGTGGATATATAATTGAAAACAAACACGTAATACATAATAAAATGAGGGGGGAAAGGCTATTTACTTATCAATTTTTAAAATCGATCTCTGTTTTTGAAATTAAAACAGCCTTAGTAATATCATTGTCTGAAAATTACAAAAATTTAAATCGAATTATTATAAAATGTTAGTAAATTAAATTAATTGAAATTATGTGAATTTCATTCATTAAGGTTTTTAGATGTAACATTATTATTTGCCATACGTTGTTTATAATTAAAACAATAAGAATTGTGGGATGCACCATTACTGCTCAGTATTTAATAATAATAATTTAACAATTAAAACACAAACACACACATATGCTATAGTTATATACAAGAAATGCCGTAAAATTTTAATTATTACTAATAAGTCACCAAGAAGTCTAGATAAAATTTATTCTGCATATAAATTGATCTTTACGTACAAAATGTTGTAAATTGTAGCTATTGATGTTGATTTATTTGGTTTCAAGCAGCCATAAATTGAAGTGTAACCCACAATATCGTAAAGTTTTTATTATTATCCAGGCGCATCGTAAAGTTTTAAATATTACTACAAATCATAGAGTTAGAATTTTCCTGAGATTTTTCTACATAGTCATTATTCAGAGTTACACATTTCTCCAGCGCTTCTTGATTTTTCGAGAGCCATCATTTTAATACTCAGAAGTTTGAGCATTATATTCTCCATAATACAAATTATTTCAATCCTCCACATATTGAAACCAAACAAATCAAATGTAATAGCTGTAATTTACAATATTATGTACGTAAGGATCAATTGATATCCAGAACAAATTTTGTTCAATACAAATAATGTTTTTTTGTGAGTATTATATGTTTTATTTTACTTCATCCCCCCCCCCATTCCCCATTAAGGCCAGATTTCGATACCAGGTTGTTGTTTTTTTTCCTCAACTCCCTCAATACAATGGTGAAAGGGAGGAAATACAGACTTCAGCGAGGTGTAGAAGATAATGAAATCAGTATTGAGTGCTGCCGAGGTTGGTAATAACCCCTGCTACACGCTACGGCATTGAGTGAAAGAGGCTTTGCATCCTCATTGGTGTATGATAGCTCATGTAACCCCTCACATGGCCAAAGTTGATCTGGTCGAAGTTAATCACCTAGTAAGAGCTTCAGTAACTGAAACAAAGGAAATTGTGGGTGTGATAGGAGGAACTATGGTTAAAATTGTGGCCAGATATCAAAAGGAACATGTTTCTTCAAAAGGTGGAAATTGGGAATAAAAAAAAGAAAATTACCGACATGGATGGGGGAGAAAGGACAAAAGTATGAAAGTATCATAGCTATCACAATGTGGCCTTTTGGTCCCTGTTGTAAATCTAATAGTAGCGGAGTGCAGTAGTCCAATATTCCAATTTCATAAACATTCCATAATGACCAAAGTGTGTATTTCTTTATGATAAAATATTACAGTGGGATCCGGGTTGCCTTTAAATAAGGACTTCCCAAGAATCTTTTTGTGCACTGAATTTCGACTCATTACTGAAAAGCACATGACGCAATTACTGTTTTCATAAAGGATGAGTTTAACTCTATAAAGGACGGCCTCTGATGTGCGATATAGAGGTGGAACTTAAAAGATCTTCTCCACCATCATCTTTATACAATTTACCTAAAGATATTGTCCCAAACACAAAAGCAAAACTCTGAGTTATTATAGTAGACATCTGCCAATGTCGTCATATATTTATTGTTAAAAAAATTGTGCTCGAAATTGTGACTACTGGGTGGCCTTGACAAAATGTTTCTCAAACTTCGATATTCATTATTTGGAAATGATCCTGCAGCCTTCGGAAGACTGTTGCTTGATACTAGTGGAATTCAAACTTAATGTTCACCTAATCTCTTATGCTCTAAAATAAGACAATTTTAGGTGGGCTAAGCATTAATCACACGGCCTTGAAAGCAAAAATCCCTAAAATGCTATTTCTCTCTCCCTCACACATAACAGGTCAATTGAAAAATCCCCGGCCTGACACATAGATGGCGCTACTAGAATTAAATCCATATGTTTTTTAGTTAGCCCTAACCCTCAAAAGATGCGTGTATAAATTTGACAACTGTCGGATCATTAGTTTGTGAATTATAGCATTTTGAATGAAGCAACTTTTGTTATTGTGAAAAAAATGGATAAAAAGGAATTTCGCGTGTTGATAAAATATTGCTTTTTGAAGGGAAAAAATACAGTTGAAGTAAAAACTTGGCTTGATGCCGAGTTTCTGGACACTGCCCCAGGAAAATCAACCATCAAGGATTGGTATGCTAAGTTTAGACGTGGTGAAATGAGCACCGAAGACGGTGGACGCCCAAAAGAGGTTGTTACCGACGAAAACATTAAAAAAATCCTCAAAATGATTTTGAATGACCGTAAATTGAAATTGAATGAAATAGCAGATACTCTAAAGATATCAACTGAACGTGTACATCATATCATTCACGAATATTTGGGTATGAGAAAGCTCTGTGCAAAGTGGGTGCCGAGCGAGCTCACTTTTGACCAAAAACAACGACGAGTTGATGATTCAGAGCAGTGTTTGAAGATGATCAAGCGCAATAAACCCGAGTTTTTCCGTCGATAGGTGACAATGGATGAAACATGGCTCCATAATTAACTCCGAAGTCCAATCGACAGTCATCCGAGTGGATTGCACACGATGAACCCGCTCCAAAGCGTGGGAAAACGCACCAGTCGGCTGGCAAGGTTATGGCGTCTGTATTTTGGGATGCGCATGGAATAATTTTCATTGACTACCTTGAAAAAGGAAGGACCATCAACAGTGAATTTTAACAATCAGGTGGGCAGCCGCTTCAAACCTGATTGTTTCTATATATAATACTGAATTCGATGTAACAAGTTACATCGAATTCAGGCTATTTTAATTAATTTCAACCACTATTTGGTTGCCATCTAGAACCGATTTAACTGTAACCGCTATATTACATAGCGTTATTGGACCGTTTGAAGAACGAAATCGCCGAAAAACGGCCGCATTTGAAGAAAAAGAAAGTGCTGCTTAACCAAGACAATGCACCGTGTCACAAGTCAGTGAAAACGATGGCAAAAATTCATGAATTGGGCTTCGAATTGCTTCCTCATCCACCGTATTCTCCAGATCTGGCCCCCAGGGACTATTTCCTGTTCTCAGATCTCAAAAGAATGCTCGCTGGGAAGAAATCTTCGTCGAATGAAGAGGTGATCGCCGAAACTGAGGCCTATTTTGAAGCAAAGGACACATCGTACTACAAAAATGGTATCGAAAAGTTGGAGGGTCGCTATAATCAGTGTATCACCCTTGAAGGAAATTATGTTGAATAAAAAAACTAATTTTGCCAAAAAAATGTGTTTTACTATGGTAGGCCGGGGACTTTTCAATTGAACTGTTACATATGGTATTCATACTGACTTTCTATAACTGAATTTGACCATTTTTACAAAAAAGAAGCGAATAGCATTATACTTCTCATTTTCCATAGAGTAAAACACTAAAAAAATATAAAAAAAAGTTTAATGCAAAGTTTTATAAAGAACAGATTTAGCCAAAAAGTGCTTTATTTTTATTTTTAAATTACTCAATTAAATATAAGAATTAAAGTAAACGATGAAGTATCGAAAAGTGGACAATAGTAATGTTTTCCGGTATTAAAATTAAAGGAAACGATATATTATTAAATTGAATATATTTAAGCTAAATGTAATTAAAATTAAAGTAAAAGATAAATTATTAAATTGAATTCATTTGAGCTAAATGTAATTAAAATTGAAGGAAGCGATAATAAATTGAAAAGTGATTTGGTGAAAAGTGATCCAACTAAAACAATAGCCCCTTGGGTGGCTCATAAAATTTGTCACTTTTACTGATAATTATTCCAAATTATTTTTTAAAATAAAGACCTTTTTCACCTTAATTTTGAGCACTACTGTATTCAGTACAAAATAAGTTTATATTTTGAGTAATAAGGAGTAATTTAACAGCTTTATTGAAGGAAAAATTCTATTTAAAATAAATTTAAAGGATATACGTATTAATGGATTTGAATTATATTTACAATTATTTCGCATTAGTGGATTTAAATTATGTTTAAAGATATTTCGTATTGATGGGTTGTTTTTTTAGATGTGTCTGCTTAAAAAAGATATACTTAACGTTTTTAAGTTAATGAGAAAAAATATTGTTAATGTTAATTTATGATCTCATATTCAAAATTCAATGAAAAAGCAATACTTCCTCAATAAAAAAAGTTTTGAACATAAAAATAAATCTAGCAATATTACAAAATCTGAAAATCCTGTTTAACCTTAAGTGAAAAATTTTTGTCTGTACTTTAGGATTGCATTAGATACAGGGATGACATCATACTAGAAAATATAAATGTGTGTGTGTGATCTAAATACATGTTTTTATTCCTCTCTTGTACCTCATTTATTTATCTTCATTAATACTACATTCTACGAGTACTTGCATAATAAAATTAAATTTTATACATTGATATTCAACATGAGAGTTTAATTTGATTAAAAGTGAAAAAAATACAAAAGAAAGTATCACAAATAATTTTTTATTTATTTATGCTAGCTTTAGTTCTATAGAGATGTTTTCAACTGTCTGTTTTAAACTTTAAGAGATGATCATTTGTTCCAGAGAAATTAAAGAATATATATGAATAACATGAAAATGGAGTTATACAAAAAAGAATAACTAATTTTTTTTTTTATTTTTCACAATAGAATTGAAAGAGAGGAGCGCCTAACCTTTACTCTTTGTACATAAAATAAAGGTTTTTAATTCAAAGCTTATGACTTCATAGATTAAATCTGACAAGAATCTTCTTTTTAACTATAAAACATGACACCTCATAAGTTTCTCATTTAATAAACTTGTACTTTAAATTAGCATTAAGAACAATTTTTTTGAAACGATTATTTATGTTTGATGAAAAAGATAACACATCGATCAATAACTCCAAAGACTAACCCAGAGATGGCGCTCGTAGTAAACCAGTAACCAGGTCTTTCTAGAGTACTAACCTTTGCTTGAAACGTGTCAAAATTTTAAGTCGATCGGACCAGGAAAAAGGTTTTTTGAAGTGAAGTGAAAAAGGTTTTTTCCAAGTGAGTGCCGCGATTGCTTTCGATGGAACAAAAACAGCAACGAGTCGATGATTCAGAAAGCTGTTTATCACATTACTGCAACAAAAAGATTTCATGAAAAATTAAAGAAAAAGATTTGAAATGTTGAATCGATTGTATCACCCTAAAAGGTGATTAACAAAAGGTGTTATGTTGATGAATAAAAAAAAATTTTGCAAAAAAAATGTTGTTTTCAATGTTAGACTCGGGAGTTATTGATCGATGTGTTACTAAATTTGATAGTCGTCTTAAGATTCTGGTTACAATTATGTGTATAAATTTTCCATTGAATACGTATGGCACAATCAAACCTTTGAAGCTCAAAAATGTTTCTACATGACAAATATGGAGCTAACTCGAACTAATAAGTTAATTTAACTTCATACGAGTTTATTATTACTAGCAGTTCCTCTTATACGTTGAGATTAATGTTAATATTTAAACTTTTGAGCTTCATTTCGTAAACATCTGACATACAGCAATAATCTAAATTTGGAGTTTCTACGAGACATTTTATAATATTCAAATATTCGTGGTGTTTTCAAAATGCTATGTTTCTCTATATGTTAAAGTGGAAAATTTCAATTGGTTTTATTTTACGTTTGAAAGTATTTGCATTTCACAAATTAAAAATACCTACCTATATTGATTATCTAAGATTATAAATTACATGTGATCCAATATTCAATTAATTTTGAGAGAATTTATTGCCGCGAAAGATTTCTCATCCTCTACAATTAATTTGGACTTTAATTCTAAACTTTGAAATATAGGTGGAAATATTTCCCGAAAAGAAAAAAAAAAAAAAAAAAAAAAAACCACCAAGGCCTTAAAGAACAAATAAAACTGAGTTTTATATAAAAGTTTGTGTGTAGAACTTATCAATGACTCCTTAAACATGACGACACGCCCAAAAGTAGCATTTACTTCCACCGCTTGAGCGATTTATTTCCACTCGAAATCAATGTCACTCAAAACCGCGAGAGCTTTTGAACCAACACAGCAGAAAACACCTCCTTACATCAGCTAAATGAAATTCTCAATTCTCCCCGAAGCGAGTGTGAATCTTTTCCGCACATACACACTTTAACTCGCTCTCTCTAAATTAAGATTTATCGTCACCACAGCTCTATCCCAGTAAAACAAGGCAAGCCAACCCACTAAAAAACAAAAGGCTACTGGTGCAGCTTTAACACTGATGATTGTGGCGGTTAAAATCACCGCGGAGGAAATTTTTGCCCCGTAATGGATGGCAGACAGTTTGGGAAAGATTTCTTCTCATCCCCCGAGAAAACTTTTAACTTACACGCGTTAAAGTGAAACCTGCAGTGACTGTAATTCGACTTCTCTCGGGAGAGTACGACGTAAAAAAGCGTACATCGGGGGGAAAGTGTCGTTTAGCAGCGTTTGAAAAGTTCTTTTTGGTTCTTCGATCCAAAACAAGGGAGTGTTGTTTTGGTCGTTAACCTGTTTTAGCGCCAAATTGATGGTAAGCTTCCTTCTTTTTTTCCCTGAGAGAGAAAGTTAACCGAGAATCACTTCGCGGGTCATCTATAAGAGTTGTCTAAATCGATTGGAAAGTCTGTTTTTACGTTGGACGGCTTTTATCTCAGCAAACACTCAAGTCGACGGTAGAAATTAAACTCTTCAGCTGGTGTCTGAACACTCTACCAGTCATTTAGCAACGCTGTTACGCTGAGTTGGGATTCATCAGGGCTTGAAACTGCGTCTACTACGAACGGAAGTGTTTTATAGATATAAAGAAAAATGCACACTTTTCCCTCGAACTAAATGTGTTATTCTCTTCTTGACTGTTTTACAGCGACATGCTATTTAAATAATTATCTTCCAAAGTGATAAGTTTTACAAAAAATCTCTCTTACATTTTTCTGGAAATTCTTATGCTTCTGTTCCGTAATTTAATGCATATAAAAGAACTCAGTAACCAGAATTAAATACAAAGCAAATCTTAAGTATGAAAATATATTATTCTCATATGAAAAGCGACAAATATTGCATCTTCATGCCCAAAGAAATTCTAATTTTGTAATAATACTTTTGCTTCAGTTTCATAAATATATTATTAAACTTGGGCATTTGAACATCTAATGATCAAGTCAACGGGAGAGTGAAATGGACATATTGCTGCTTTCTGGATAAAGATTTCGTATATCTATATGAAAGCATACTACCTACAGCTAGAACTTTTCGTAAGGAATTTTATATAGCACAATTAACTTTAAATAGTCTCATAAATGGTTTTGAATGTTACACATATTTCTGACTAATATTTTTTTTCAGTTTCTTTTTATTCTTCTGTTTTAAATATGTCTAATTTGGGAGAAACGCCGCACTGCTATTTTTTTACTTTTTTAAATTTAAAACTGCATATTTATAATGTTTTTAAAATTTTATCCCCGACATTTGACACTGTATTAGTCTGTCTCTCTTGTCATATTTTAAATAACTGTTTTTGCAGATTAGCCAAATTTTGCTCTTCCAAAATAAAGTCTAACAGTCATTCATTCACTGACTCTCAATTTTGAGAAATATTTTTATGAAAGTAAGTACACGAGGGTTGCTCAATAAATCCTTAGAAATTCCTAGAATTGGTGCTCATAGCATAGAAAATGTTTTTTTTTAATTAAACATCATGACTCACTAGACAGCTGTCTAAGTCTCAGTTACTCATATTCAAGATCATGACGCCTTTTGCACCTTAAAAATTCTTCATAACGTATCCAGCCGATGAGATCATATTCGCCTTTTTTTTTTTTTGGAAAAGATTCACCAGAAGCAACCCAAAGTATTTTTGAAGTAACCCAATGTTTTGAAGTCTATATTAATCTTATTAGTGATCATGAGAATAACTCATGAACCGCTGTCAAGTTTGCTTCAGCTCTATTTTTCAGATGGATATTACACACACACACACGTGTGTGTGTGTGTGTGTATGCACTCAAGGTGGTTATAATTACTGACAGTGCTCAGAGTGGTTCTACAAAGCGATATAATTGCGAGAATATCGCCAAATGTAGGAAGATTAAAAAAGACGGTGGATAAAGGATTTTGCGAAAAAAAATCTGTTTTAAAAGCCTCCTCTAGCACAATATGTGACTCAGTGTAATTGTAAAGAGTGTTTTAAAAAATGCAGAATTAATACTGAAATAATATTATCTTTAATTCATGTTTAATAAGGCAACAATTAAAAAAAAAAAAAAACGAAAAAACGAAAAATTTACATAAACAATGATAAGGTTTTTTTACCTGCAATTTCACTTACAGAGTCCCAAAGAAATCAACAGAAGAAATTCTTTATTCAAATTTCACGTTACATCCTTTGGCACAGCGTCAGATTCTTGGACTTTAAAAGGCAATGCGTTACTTTTTGAAACAACTGGATTGAAAGTTATGTGCAATAATGTTTCCTTCTTAAGAGGATAGTGCGTTACTTGTCAAATTCTTTTACCTCTACCAGTGCAACGCATCAGCCATTCTTCATGTGTTTAGGAAGTACAAAAAAAAAAAAAAAAAAAAAAAATGCAGGAAGGTAACAATCCGTTTTTAGTTAATGAATTAAAAACAATGATAAAGCGAAATTTGGAAAAAAAAAGCAGATTATCTGAAGATTCAGTGAGGCAGAGGACGAAAACACGTACCACGGGATACATTCAAAGAAATTGGAATGACGATGGTCGACAAAGTATAATACAATATTATTACCACTTACAGCACTCGTGAATAAGTTCAGGACCTGGATATATGATTTACAGTACGGTATGGAAAATCTTATGAAAGATTAACCTCTTTTCTATCCATGCAAGATCAGCCGTAAACAAGAGTTAAACTGCATTTACCATGATAAGCCATTGACTTTTGCTCTCACTTTCCTTATCAGAAGGGAGCTGGATGATACTTGGCTGTGGAAAATCTTCCGTGGAAATAAGGTAGAATGTTACCTGTAAACATCTAGAACTACCAAATATGGAATTATAAATCATCAAATGCAGTCAAAGAAATTCCCTTATATTCACCAAAGGTAACTTTTTGGTGTGGTTTCATAGCAGAAATGACCCTAGGTCCATTTATCCATTAGAACATTATCCCGACAAGACCGGTAACCTGTTCTGCTACCAAAGAGAAATATCGTTAAGCGTTAAGTAACTTTGTCATTCCGGAACTTCAGCCAGGACAATGCATGGAGAAAATAATTTTTATGCAAAACGGAGCCCTTCACACATTACTTTGCAGATAAAGTAGATGTTACGAAGTAAATTCATAACAGAAAAAGCCATAAACCGATGCTTACCAACTGTATAACTATCTCCATCCACTGATCTTAATCCAGAGACTTTTGGTAATAAAGTTACCCGAAGTCCAAGATCTATCGAAGAGGTGACTAGTACCCACATATCACCGAATGTACAACAGATTCCTGAAAACATATTACATTCTGCTGATGTTTATGAATGTGCTAAATAAAAGGAAATTTTATTCCAGTATTGATTCTGCCATTTTAAAAGCTCGCTTTTAAATTTCACTGGGCCCCATATCCCCTGGCGATGATCTTTGGAATTAAATTTTTTTCGCACAATCCCTTGTCCCCACCTTCCACCTTGTATAATCTTCTGACCATATTTGGCACCATTCCCGGAGTTAGATCACTCTACAGAACACTCTGAGTACTGTCAGTTTCATTACGACCGTCTTATTTATAATATATATATATATATATATATATATATATACTGAAGAGCCAAATCATTAATCATTAGAGTTACTTCCATTCTTTTCGATGAACTCAACCGGATAGCATGGACGGTCGGATTTGAATGTTGTTCAACTGATGCTGGGGATACTGAGGTATCATTCATTTGTATGTGATGAGGAAAGCTTCTGATTTAAGGATCCCGTCTACCGGCAAATTTGATCTCGTGGAAGTAACGTTAATCCTACAGGATTTCGATTATCATTTTCTAATTTTTACTATTTGATCTATTTTAATGTAATAATGTGCATCCGAAAGAGCAAAAGATACTGAAGGTTTATGGGTAATTCATATTTCCTTCCGAATTTTAAAAATATTTTTGAATATTTTTAAGGACCAGAAAACTCACAAACGAACCATTAAAATAAGGGTAAAATATTTTTAAAAATACGAGAGAAAATGTTGTTCCGTAGAAGCCTTCATTATTTTCAGCATTTCAAATGCATTTTATTGCATTCAAATAGATTAAATAGTAAAGATTTAAGAACAGTACTTGAAATTTTATAGGATTAACATCCTGTCCACGGAATCTAAATGACCGGTAAACGGGAGCCTTAAGTGACTTTGGTAGAGGTCATAGATTCGGCACGATCATCTTCGAAACTGCACTGTTATCGGATTTTCGCAAGCTGACTGTGTGAGTTCCTATCCAAAATGGATGAATGACGGTCATACTTATAGTTGCTATAGTTGACGCTACAAGGTGGGATGTCCATGTGTCATCAACGGAAAAGGTTGTCGGAACCACACCGCTCGGTGAAGCAAAATAGATGCAAGTAGCGACTCAGATGCCAGCCGAATACTATTCAGGTCTAAGTAAAAGTGTTTCAGAGAATACACTTCTACCGTCTATGATTATATATATATATACATTCCGCCTTTTCATAAATGCCTCAAGCTACAGAAGATGGCCGAAGACAGATTGTACCAGATGTTTATACAGTAATTTGGCAATTTTTCGATATTTCAAGGCGGTGATTTTTGTTCTCCGAGTCGTTGTTCTATAAACATCCTAAGTGTTCTCAAAGAGATTAAGATACCTCGAGTTAAGATATCAGGGCATTAACTGGAATTTATCCACAGCACGATTTCTGCTTTGTATATATATATATATATATATATGTGTGTGTGTGTGTGTGTGTGTGTGTGTGTATACATATTTATAATATTATATGATATGCCTATTTACATTTCTTAAAACAGTGTTGCACTATTCATCCACTCACACAAACTGAATTAAAATATATGTATATCGTTATGCTGTATAGGATTTTCTTTAAGTACTAATCCATTAACTAAATAAATTTTTCATAATGTGAATAAGTTTATCATTATCATAATTCTTAAAAATAATTAAAAGTACCTTAATTAGATCATCTATTTCTATTGCATTTAACACATTTTTAAAATCATAGCTATGGAAAAAAAATTTTTTTTTTATTTTTAATATACTTAATAATAACAGCACTATTTTTAATTATAACATTATTATTAAAACTACCCACAGTTTCTTGCAAAATAGTTCGTAGTAATTTATCTGTATTTTTTTTCTGTCTTTAATAATTTTTAAATCACCAGTAATAACACGCTGATGTTCTTCCTTTATTCACTACATATAAAAGGAGGACACTAAAATTTTTGAAAGTTTTAACACCCTTTTTTTTGGAGCTTTAATTTATTTTGGAGTTTCCTTTAAATGCTAGACCTTTCCATTAGAGTCTATATAAGCAAATATGTATTGACTGCAGTATACTAGACTCTAAAAAAAATTAGAATTACACCCTGAAAGTTTTAATTTATTGGATATATTTGCATATTTTGGAAATAAATTCTGTCTGTTTAATTGGTTTCATTTAGAAAAAAAGGTCTATATCATGGTTTATAAATCATACTTTTTCGTTATAAACCGTAGAGAAATACCTTTATTAGAATTTCACAAACAATAGCTTATAGAAATGAAGCAAAAGCCATCAGAGGCATTCCCCGTAAGCTTAACATTGGTCGTAATGCTACATGAGGTTTTTTGAGAAACCGTAATACTCATGGAACCAAAAACATGGCCAGGAGGCCAAGAAAACTCACTCCCTGTGATGAAAGATTAATCCATCGGCAACTAAAAAGAAAGGCTCATAATTATATAAAGAAAGCTAAAATTTATAGATATCTAAAAAGAGGGCATTTAACCACCTCAGTCCCAGCGCCGTTTGTAGGAGACACTAAACAACACTTTCAAAAAATGCCGCCAAGTTAAATAAAAGGCATAATTGGTACTCGGAACTAATTAACTAATGTTAATAGATGGTAGTTGTGAAAATAAAGAGATTTTTAGAGAACATTTTGCATTCGTAACTTATTTATGGTAAAATGAAAATGGTGTTTTCCGAGAGAAAAGAAAGTATACGCTTGGGCATCTCTAAGTGTTCATATTCTTTTATTATTTGAGTAATAAAAAATAAATTTTTTTATTATTAAATAATAAAAATAAACACACTGTTGAATTCTTTAAACTTGCTGTTTATATATAACATTATTAGTTTCTTACTCAAATCTTCCCACTTCTGATTTAGAACGCTGTTATTTCAGTGTCACCTGTAAGAGACATTGGGTCAATGGCTATCAAAATCACTCGATTTGAAACTATAATTATGGCATATATTTCAGCTCGGAGTGATATTTTTTTATTGTTAAGTGAATTCACCTAATGTAGATATTTAAGGGATACAGGAAATTATCAGTATTTGTCAGAAAATGAAATGAAACATAATTAGTGATCATTAATTATGTCTAATTTAAATTTTCCCAGAATTCGAATGCATTGGACAGAAAAAAACTAGAATTCCCGTACTCGCAGACGACATTTTTTTGGAAATCATGAGTTTTCAATAAGAAACAACTTGAAATTGAGAAATTATTTAATAGTATTAGATAAAGAGAGAAGTAAAGAAAAATGAATGAGAAATAAATTTTGGAAATTAGGACCCTTCTGCAAAAAAACAAAACAGGAATATTTTGTGATTCAAATTTTACATTATGCTCATTTTGCTTTATGCTCATTATGCTAATTATTATGAATTACTCATTAAATTAAGATTAAAAGAATATTTAAAATTAACATTATGATGTCACTTTGTCCCAATGTCTCCTCCAGGAAACACTTAATTTTTCAAAAATAAAAATTAAAATATTTTTTTTAACATTTTTTCAGTACTTTTCCATGTATTTAGAGCCGATTGATGCAAATTATTCTAAAATTGATGGTTCAGAGTTGACCTTGTATCTGAGGAGAATAAAGTGGAAAAAAATCCACATTTTTAACTGGCTACTTTGAACAAAAAATAATATATCTTGGACAAACAAATGGACTTCTGTTGTTTAATCAAATGAGAAAAAGTTCAATTTAGAGAGCTGTGATGAGTACTAATATTAGTGACATTGTTTAAAAGGCAAAGAACTACATTCTACTAGACAAATCGGTAAGAGGAAGTTTGATGATTTTATTAGCCATTGTTTATGGAAAAAAAATCAAATTTGTTCTTTTTTTAAACGTAACAATAAACACATAAATTACATTCAGTTATTAGAATCTGGAATTCCATCTTTTGGTTCAGATATTGACGGAAATGAATGGATCTTCCAGCTGGATTGAACATCCACTCATACCGCTGAGGTTGTTAAAAAATTTTCTGTGTTGACAATGTACGAATTATCTCATGGCTAGCTACGAGCTCTGGTCTTAATATCATTGGAAACATATTGGCATTAATTGTACGACGAATATATGATGGTGGTAGACAGCATTGCATGATTGCATTAAAGACCTTTAGAATGCTCTTAATCATGTTTGAGACAACACACGCTACACTGGGATTCAATCTTGAAATGATTCCATGACAAACCGGAAACCATGTTTGAAGTTATAAAAGCTAACGGGAAAAAATCTGGAAAAAATAAATAGTACTAACGATTTTTTTAGGGAAGTCGAAGTGTCCTGCTACTTTTTTTACACTTTTCAAAAGTAGAAAATGATAATTTTATAAATAATATTTTAGTTTTATATACAATTTAAATTTATCGTAATTTCTTGTTTATGATTTTGTTTTATGTTTCTAACAAAATTATCAAGGTAAAAAATAAATAGGAATAGCTTTTTTTTTTTTTTCAAAAAATACAAGTGTCCTATTTTTTTATACAGCATAAAATCCTTATAATCTTTGTAGTTACTAAGAGTATTATTATAAATAAAAATATGCTATGCTCTTTTTGAATTATATTCTTAAGCTTTTTTTATTTGTAGTATTTTTAATGGATACAGCTTTTTATGTTTATTAAAATGTTATTAAAATTAATTTTGTTAAAATGTGTACTCATATATTTATTAGTAAAATATTCAACTTTTTGGTGTTTTAATTTATATTTGATGGTATATTTAACTTCTAAATAGTTGGTAACATCTTATATAATTTGAAGGCATTGACTTTCTAATATATATATAAAGAAAATTTCTCTTCACAAGTATTTATTAAGCAGAAACTACCGATGACTGTGATAGTACTGACTTGATTTATATATGTTATTAAACATACAAGAAAAATGACTAAACACGAAATTATGTTATTTCAGAATCCTAATCCACTATGTTTACATTGAGACATTCTATTTATTCTACATGTGATTTATTTATAGCGCTGTCGTCAAGAAATAGAGAGAGAGAGAGAGAGACTCAAAAAGTTTCGAAATTTTCATCATGACCGGATAAAATGTCAATAGTCTAAACGTAAATAAATCCTGATTTAAATGGATTAATGGATTAATTACTTGAAATAAACATAGTTAATAATTATAAAAATAAGAATATTATTATGGATACATTTTTTCATAGCGTATCAGATTTCTCATCACAAAATTAGCATAAATATCAAATTATGCTAAATTCTGTTTGAAATTTTCTGAGTTATGGACCATAAAAAATTGATTCCCAGAAGTTAATTGTCTGAAACATTTGACAACATAAAATTTTGTTCTCAACACTTTTCGAACGTTTTTACACCGAATGACAGAATTTTTCCAGTACTAAAAACTTTTTTTAAAAAAATCAAAAAAGTACAATATTTTTAAAAATATAAATTATTGAATTAAGTTACAAAGAAAAGAAACTTTATCATACCAAAAGTTTTGGATAATTGGATGCCTTTAGTCATATGTCTCCAAGACTCCAAATTCCATACTATTCCCTCCATTAGTTCAGACACTAAAAGTCATTGCATAACATGGCTGATAAACGTTAAATTTGCAAGGGTTTAAAGTCTTCTAATTAACGTATTGTAAAAGTTAAAAGAGTAAGATTCCAACTCAGATGTCGTTCGAATCACTTGACAATGCTTCAAAATTATGTCAGCTACCAATAATCCTCGTGTTGCTTTTAAGTACGATATTAATAATTGTCAATCAATTATTAATCAATCAACCGATAGTTTAAACCAACATATTCAAGGTCATACTTACGACTGAAAATCATGGAGTCTTAAGGAGTCGTACACTACTTTTGGTTCTGTTATGTACAGTACACTGGACAAGTTTCTGCGAATTCGGAGACAGGTAGTGTAAATCCGTCCCAAAAGCACTAAGGTCAAACGACCTCCTCTAAAAGGTAAATATGTTAACAATGTTGTTGTTTAATTACTTCAAAATTTTTAGAAATACATTTGAATAAGTAATTATGAAAGTAATTTATTTCGTTACTTTTTTTTTAACATATTAATAAATACACCAGACATAAGTATCTATAAAAGAAGAAAAAACCTTGCCCAGGTACTAAAAGATAAAATAAAGACATGTAAATAATAAGAAAAAAAGTTCAATGATTATCGAAGAAAAATGATAAAGACCATTTGATTTCACACAAGGTATTTTTTAAAATTATTAAATTTTCATATTACCCATAAATTAACCACTTGAGTCAGACAACTATTTGGAAAGTTTGTGACTACCCAAGTGTAGTATGGGGCCTATTAATAAATATTTTTGTGGGTTGGTCTGTGTAACATTATGTAACAAACATTTAAATAACTACTTCGCGACTTAATTTTAACAATTTTTTTCCAGTTATAATTCCCTAATAAAAATATGTTTTTAATAATCCATTACTGAAGGTAATCTAGTTATGAGTTCTTTTACAACAGTTCTTTCATTTCGTATATTTCTTTAAAAAATTTAAAATAAATAAAGGAGTTAAGAATATTTTTTCGGCGCTTAACGTCATTTAAAAATATTTTTATTTTTTGCCCTACTTAAATCCGAGATCCCAGATGCAATTTTAGTACCAAATTATTGTGTTCATTTGTTTACAAGCTAAATAAAAAAAAATTCAATGCTATAAAAATAATATTTTCAATATTTACCGTCTGCTTAAAATCAGATTTTATTGAGCTACAGTGTATGAGCAGTCAAAGGCAATTTTCTTCAAAAATGTTTTATCGTGAAACTAATTTGCAAATTCACAGCATTTACTGTAATTTAGACTAGTGATAAATCACTATATAGCACCTAATTTGGAAATTTCAATGAATTTTTTTAAACACAATTTCGTAAACAAAACATGATTTTTTTTTTTGTTTTAAACTAAATAAATGATGCCATACTTTATAATTATCTGATTGGAAAAATATTTACGCGATTTATTTTTAAATTACTAGTTATCTATGGATAGCTTTGTATTTTTGATTTAGAGGGCTTATAAGCGGTTTTTGTTTTTGCCACGAATTTTACGAAATGAGTAAATAGCAGGGAAGAACATGAAAACATATGATATTTTCTCTCGGATTAATAATCTTTGCTTTCCACGCTTTTTTTACATTTGCCTTGTACTTTTCCATTTGTTATTGCCATGAATATGGATAAAAATTATAAACATTTTGAGACGAATTTTTCAAACCCACCTGTCAATTATCATTTGAATGCTTAACATGATGTAACTAAAATCTCAACCCACAAAAAAAAATCGCATCTTAAGAGAGACATTAAACAGAAAATATTGACCTTTTAAATCAGGATGAAAATCGTTTTTCATCATATTTCATTACAAATGTTTAAAGAAACGACATTTTGAGCTTCTTTTTTAGCACTTTTTGTATCATATATTAAGTTTCTGACTTGGCTTACCATGTGAAAAGAACAAAACCCTGAATAAATTTCTACTTCCTCCTTTCCAGACTAGATGGCGCAACCGATTCAATCTATGAGACATTGAGAAGGTGAGGGAAAAAACAATTGCTGCCATTCCAGATTCACAAGTCTTTTCACCCGATCCGAACAAAACTTTCCATCTCAGTCAGTGACAACTTTATTGACGTTATTTTTCACACTCCAATGGCAACGGCGGAGGACCGGGCGTCTAATTAAGCCCTTTATCAAAATATCGTGGATACGAACAGGAGGTGGGGGTTGTCACAGGAGATGGAGGGGGGAGGGAGATCCCATGATCACGTTGCCTGCTCTTCCTTTTCACTTGGGTGGGTCGCTTCTATAGTTTTATATCTGAGTTGTCAGCCTTGACATCGTCTTTATTATGTCAGCAAGGGAAACTGACAAATGCTTGGCGGCTATCCTTTTGTAACGGTTCTTTTGAAGTTAAGGTCTTTTTTGCAGCAAACATCGAATCTTAAGAGTAAAACGTTATTTAAGTTTTCTAAGTGGGAAGAAAGTAGACTAGTATCGCCTTACTCTTAATAAGTAGTAAACTGGAAAAGTGTGACAACTTATTAAAAATGTCTTGCTCTAAAAGGTGTCTGATACATCAATAAATAATTTTCCAGTCGTACTGATTTCTTAATGAATAAATGCATGTTAAATGCATTTCAAAATTTATATGAGCCTAGCTTAAAAGCTGTATACCTTTGGCTCAGAGTTATTTAAAATTTTAAAAAACATATATATCTTAAAATTTTGGAAAAGGCTTCTCACACAATGCAGTCTAAATTTTCATAAAATTTCAAATTGGTAATTTCAGATGTAATACATATTTTTTATAGATTACGCACATATTATGGACATTTTTCTTCACTAACAATTTTTTTTAAGAAAAATCAATATGTGTCTGTGCATGTATGAAAACAATAAGTAATGCGTGTTTAGATTTACTGTTGTTAACCTATTGATTGTGAGGGGGGGGAAGAAAGACTGCAATTTTTAAACACAATTATATTATTTAAAGAATAATTCGAGTCTGAATGGAATTTAAAACAGGTTTATGAATTTATTTTTTGAAGCTTAGAATAAATATCTCGTTGCAGTAATGAGGTACTGATAATTAGTTAATAATTCGGTTTCTGAAAAAAATTATCAGTTTTTGGTAAATAATATAAAGGTTTCTGAATTTACTTTGATGTCCTTTGAGCCTTTCAGTTATTCGCTTAAAAACTACGATTATCATCATTTTTTATAAAAATTACTTTCAAAAACTGTATTCAAAAAGACATTTTCATTTAAAGCTCCCGTCTACCGGCCATTTTGATTGCGTAGATGTAATGTTAATCCTATGGAATTTATACTACCGTCCTCAAATCTTTTATATTTAATATATTTGAATGGAAAAAAAGAGCTCCCGAAAGAGCAAAAACAATGAAAGTTTCTGCGGAATTACATTTTCTCACCGATTTTCGAAAATATTTTAGACTATTTTTTAAAGACTGGAAAACCCACAAACAAAGTATTAAATAAGAATAAAAATGTTTTTAAAAATCATAGGGAAAATGTAACTCCACAGAAACCTTAATTAATTTTTGTTCTCTCGGATGCACTTTTTTGCATTCAGATCGATAAAATAGCAAAGATTTGAGGACTGTAGTAGATATTCTACAGGATTAACAATACATCCACGCAATCAAAATAGCCGGTAGACCTTAAGTTCATCTGTACCATCAAATAAATAGTCGTTTCCCTCCCTTATTGTTGTATGAAACGTTTTCAACAAATTGAATGGATTAATGTTCACATTTTAAATACGTTTCGGAATAAGATATTTGTAAAATTTAGAAAAAAATAAACCTTCCTTATATTCCAACAATAGATCACGTTTACAAATTATGATTGACATAATCTGGGATTAGGCTAATTAATTGTTAATTTGTAAATTCATTAAAAAATTATTTTGACTCAAGCTAGAGTTGCTCCATAGATTAGAGACTGGATTCGACAGTCGAGAGACTGATGGTTCTGCAATACTGCACAATTATTATACAATAATTGATGCAATTTCTTATTTTACCTTGTTGTGATGAAATTATCAGTATAAATATTATAGATAATTATTTTAGCCGTATTCGTAAGGAACCAACATATCCGAATTACATCGCCTTAGTAAAATTTTAGACTCTTTGATGTTTAAAAATCAAAAGAATATCCAAATTATTGCAGATTGATTAACAAATGAAAATGCTATTTTTCTGAAGATTTTATATCGTGTTTAGTTATATACTGTAAAGATAGAGACTAATAAAAACATTCAAATAAATACTTAAAAAAACACATATTAAATTTCCTCAAAATTACTATACCCAGCATACTTTTATACCCCTTGTTTCTAAATTTCAAAATAAATGAGCCACTTTTAACCTAAAATTCCACCTTCTTGGGTATTACATATTCAATTATTTCCTTATATATAACTAAGTATTATTAAATAAGATCATTAAAATATTATTTCTAATTTTTTAATTATATTGTTTATTTATCTAACTTTTATTTGCATCATTATAAATATCTGAATATATCTCATTATTTTAACAAACAAGAAAAAAAGAAATCTCGAAACATGTTCTACAACTCAACACAGCTCCATTCTCAACCTCCTACTTCAACAATCAACCCTTAAATACAAACCAAGCTCTCATCAGCAGTGCGGCAGATGGCAAAGAAAATTACTCCCCAAATTTCTGTCGCCGATACACAGGAGGTGACGCTTTTTATTGCGTCGGAATAAACGGGAGGGATTCCTTCCCTAAAAACGTCTCGGTGGCACAAAGCACCCTCAATATGTAAGCACTCCCTTCGGGCGGCCTCAAAGCAGGCATCACGAAAATAATTAAAAGGAAGCCGAGGATCAGGTTCCTCCCTTCAATATAAGCCAATCTTGATTGCCTTACGGCTACTAGGGGGAGTATGCTACGTTAAAGGGGTCGCCCAAATACAATGTTATTCCGAAACTCTAAGCTAGAAAAAGCGCCATATTTGGTCATTTTTTTGATCTTACGATTATTGATAAATCATTCTTTCCAAACTGGTTTAATTGGGTTCTAACACTTTTGCTACGAAGTTTTAGAAAGATTTATTAATCATGGGATCGAAGATAGAACAAATCTTCCAAATTTCTAAATAACAGTAGTAGTGGATAGAAATGCAAGATTTTAATACAGAAATTTTATTATTCCGAAGAACATTTTACGATTGGAATCATCAAATGTTTTAGGTTTGAAGAAATTCATTGATACCAACCAAATTATGAACGCTTTTCCTTAAACTTATATTTGTGACAAAACAGAATATTACATATTCTGAAGACTTAGTAACACAAACACATACGTATACACATTACACATACACGTATTCATACGCATAACACACCTTTTCAAATTTAAGGGATATCGGAAAGTAAAAATGGAACTTTTCAAAATCTATGAACTTGTAAAGGTAATCTCTAAAAATGCTTGTAAAATAAAACTAAGAAGAAGAAATAAAAATAGAAAACTAGACGTAATGTAAATATTCAAGTAGAAATATAACTACCTTTTTTATTTTACAATACAAAAAACACAACACGTAATGAAAACATTTTGTCATACTGTTGATGAAGTTGTTTGTAGATATTTGGTAGGAACACATTTTCTGCATACATTAAGCGTTTTTAATTGCATTACACCTTTTGTATTAACAGGGATTGTATATAAGGTAAATGATTTTACAAATTTCATCCAAGTCTGAAGGTATTATATAATGTTACATTTATCTCAGCATTTATTTTGTACATTTTCAAAGATTTTTAGTTTGATACATTTTTTCGAATTACTTATTGTATACTTATTATGCTGTTTTTATATGTTATTAAACTTGTGTTGCGATATTTCTTTTATGATAAAGTTTTTTTTTTTAATACATGTCGTAACGTTCCAGTATTTAAGAATTCCGTCTACCAAACATTTTGATTTCGTGAATTATTAATCCTTTAAAATTTCTATTTTCCTCCTAAAATTGAGACTATTTTATCTATTTGAATAGATTTAAGTACATTGGAAAGAGCAAATAATAGTGAAGGTTTTTGTGGGATTGCATTTTCTCCTGATTTCTTAAAAATATTTTAAAATATTTTTAAATACCAAAAATCTCATAAACGAAACATTAAAACAAACGTAAAAATATTTTTTAAAAAATAGGAGAAAAATGTAATTCCGCAGAAAACTTCATTATTTTATTTTATTTATTAATTTATTTGTTCTTTCGGATGCATTTCATTGCGTTTAAATAGATAAAATAGTCTAGGTGTGAGAAGAATAGTAGAAATTCCAAAGTTACAAGTTTTTTGTCCTGCGATGTTCGAAATCCAATAGATCGGTGAACCATTATTCAAAATAATCGAAACTAATGTAAATAAAAGTGAAATGACCGTCAAAGTCCTCATACAATGCAGCGTAGGGGTTTGATAAGTAAGGTAACGATCTGTAGATCGTTCTCGCTATCTAATAATGGCTAAAAATTCTGAGGACCGTTTCCAACAACCCATTGTGTCACTCTAATGTAAATGATGTACGTTAAATCCATCGAAGCTCCAAATCCTCCCGTTGGCATGGCGTGGGAGGTGTTAACTCAGGTGTCGTCTTTGGCACTTGACCGAAGTTCAAATTACGAGGTCAGTCGACAATTATTCATGTGTTGCCTCTAAGCTTTTTCTAATGTGCATTTAGATCTATAAGCTATACAGATTAATCAATAAGGGAAATTTGGGGTAAATAAATAACCCCCTCTCTCAAAAAATTTAAAACATTTCATTCAATAAGAAAAAAAATGTTATGAAAGCTGATTTTGACCTTTCTTTTTTGAACTAAATTCTCTCCACTAAATAAAACCTTCATCCCTTTGGTATTATACAAAAAAAAAAAAAAAAAAAAAAAAACCTGCCAAAAATGCTTCTAGGCATCTAATCATCAAAACTGAGCTTTTCTTCATTACATCGAGCAACTTTATCTCATTTCTTAATCACTGATACATGACATTTCGCTCGGTTTCAAAAAAAAAAAAAAACTTCTTTTTAAAAAATTTAATTTATTTTAACTTCTTTTTTTATACTTGGAAACATTTTTTTCTTTTAAATGGAGAGAAAGATTTTCCTTAAACATGTGTATTTTAAATAAATACCCGTTGTTTTCGAAGTGTCCTGCACTATATACTTGGAAATTTTTACAACTGGAGACAGGCTTAAGAAATTTTATAATGAATTGAAAATGGGTTACTGATTTCCTGACCTAAGATAGTACCATATTAATGTGATAATGTAATATTTCAAGGCAATCAAGAACTCTATTCCATTGTAAAGTCGATTAAATTTCTATTTTTTCCCTCATTAAAGCAGAAAAATAACAACGAATTGCAATTAAATGTTCATATTTGAGCATTTAGTTTTTTCTTTTTGTATTTCGTAATCTTGTTTCAAATTCTTCCCTAATTTTATTGAGATATAATTCTTATTCAAGATCAAAACTTTTTTCATTCATCAAGTGATAAACTTATTTTTTTTCTAACTAACCTGCAATATAAATTTCATGTGTACAGTGAAGAAATAAGCTCGTAATAGTGAAGCAATTTTCTATGATTATATATTCTTTCTAAGAGCTTTCTATTATATGAGCTAAAATTTTTGATTTAAAATTACTTGAGTGACACAAATATTGTACTGCGAATTCTGAGTGCCCTTAGTAAGTGCCCCTTAAGGTAATCCTAAGTGAATATAATAGATTTCTGAAAGTAACAATTTGATTTAATTCTTATATACTAAAGACAATAGTAACTGGTAGTAACAGAAGACGAAATGAGTATCTCTAAATTTAAAGATAATAACCCGCATCACAGATAAGTTTTAAATTTTGACTTAACTATCCTCTATTTTTATAAATAGAAAAAAAAAATGGTATTTCAAAATGGTAAAAATGATTTTAAAATTTAAAGTTTAAATTAAGACTTAAGCACAAAAATGTAAAAAATAATTATATACTTTGAATATTAAAGAAATCACGCATTAAATATTCTTATTACATGACAAAGTTTTTTAATTCTAATTCTTCTGTAAACATTGGCTTTATTTCCTCTAGATCATTGATTTGAACTTTTAATTCAGATGAACCGAATTTGCTATATAAATAAAGGGATAAATAGCAAGTTGGAACTATAGCAATATATAAAAACCTATACTTAAAAAGAATTGGCTTATCTATACCAACGCCTGCGACTATGCAGAATAATTACAAGACCCCCCCCCCCCCGCTTTAACTCAATTACATTTTTCACGTAGAGAGTCCCTGTAATCTAAGCTGTCATCTCTCCTACATTCAGTCTATTGTATCCGCAACTCAGTTGCTTCACAAGCAAATTATAAGAGAACAGAAATTGCAGTTCGCTTCAGATCATATTTTTTTTTGTATAAGTTTCGATGAATGAATGCAACTTCGCTGGACTAAGCAGAATCGACAGAACAGAATATAATCTTACAAAATGACGCAATAAAAACAAAAATGTATCTCATAACACTTCTAAGTCCATTTATAGCCTGCTTGGGCCCTATGTTAGGTGTTACACGGCTTTTGAGAAAAACTCCTAAGAATTCAGAATAATAAAACATTCAAGCAATATGTCTTTTAACGAAAGCAGTACATCGAAAACTTACTACAACTTTATATTTTATTTCATTTTTCCTATTTTTCAACATTCATCTAAAAAAAAAAAAGCAATATCATACTCTTTTTCCTTTTTTCCATTGAATTTGGTAGTTATAAGTGAAAGTTTGAAAACGGGAATGTATCTGAAGTCATCATCCCTTCATAGTGGACGTAAATGGCTGATAGAAATTCCTGTCTCCAACTTTGTGCTAAATCAGCTCTTCTCTCACGATGAGCAAAGAGAGAGAGAGAGAAAGAGAGGAGAATCAGACACACTTTTCCTGCTAAAAGGCGGAGATTTCCAGACTCAACTGGTCGGCAGTCGAAGCAGCGAAACTTAATTTTCGCCATTTGTGCCAGTTTATCGGTCCGCAGTCTGTGAATTGCTTCAAGGGTATTTACCGCCCACAACTAACTGCGACAGAAAAGTTCCAACTTCGGATGGCGTTATTTTCTTTCCTGTGTTCCCTTTCGGGAGCTTTTTTTTATTATTATTTCCCAACCGAAAATCTGGAAGACACACCTCCTTCGTAAGTCACAGTCTCCTTTATTTTCGGGAATAAATTGTTTCGGGAAAAGTTTCTCTGGGAGAAAACATTTTCGCTGGAATGTCGGATATTAAAAACAGATTTCGTAATTTCGTTTCGCATAGGTTTAAACAGATTCCTCGCACCGTTCTTCCGCAGCTTTTCAGTTATTGAAGAGGCTTGATTCGATTAGCGTTCACCCGGTTCGCAAATTTCAGCTAATTTGGAAGTACTAAATGGCGTTCGGATTTCGATGCTATTCGATTTCGATTCTAGTTTCTGCTTTGGGAACACCTCATTTCATTAGATGCTACGATCTCGCTTAAGTATTTCTTGAAAGGAAGTATTTGCGATGGATGGTGTAATCTTTCGCACAATTGTATTGAGTTGTAAAATACTTCTCAGCTGAAAAGCGAGATGCAGAGAGATGAAATTTAATAGTGAGTGTATATATCATATATGTAAATACAATGAACTAAGAGACTAAGTTGTTTAAGAACTGCAAAATTGGATCGTGTTATTACTATAGGAGTTTGTTATCTCTCAGTCCTCTATGTTTTCCTTCTCTATGAAATTGGTTTTGATTAGAATGACATAAGCCAAAACTTCTATCTTTAAGCATAATGTTTAAAGGCTTACAAAACAATGTAAACATTTTCATATTATTTGGAGGGTTTAATTACTTTTCAAAATATTGTCATAGTTTTGCATTAGCAAAAAATTTTGCATTATTTTTTTTTATTATTTTAATGATGGAAATTAAGGATTGAATTTTAATATGACGTCTAAGTGTATTTCGACATTTAATCAAAAGAAATTGCATGCCAGTAGAACAGCTAAGAAAATTAAAATCACAAATGTACTCACGTTAATATTAATTATTTTTTAAGTAACAAAAAACATGTTGAAGAAACAGAAAATAACCTACATCTTAAACATATAATGAGCATATATATTTAATACATTAAGAGTATTGTTAAATAATTTAAACATATCAATTATCCAATTTTGGATAAAGCAAGATTTTTTTTTTTTTTGCTTTAAGTATTCTCTTCTAATTAGATTATATTTTATTTTAATCCAAATGTAATGAGAAATAAATATTTTATTAAAAAGGAAATTCTTAAAGAAACAAATATTAATAGCTAATTAATTAAGGTTGACAGAATGTAATTAAAAAAAGACTTTCAGGGAAATGTATTTTCAACGCACTTTCGCTGTATTTAAACTGATTTTAATATTTTAAATATTACACATTCCGAAGAAATTTAAAGTATACTAACATATCAGTTGAAATGAAATTTTGAAAATAATTTATTTTATTCTGAGTCATTTTTAAGACAAAATAGATTACAATATATATTTTCGAGGGGGAATCATCAAGTTTTATTATTACTAAGAATGGTCAAGAATGAAACTTAATTCTTATTCATTATTTTCAAGACTTCTCTACTTAGTACTTATACGGAGTTATATATTTCTCCCAGCGTTTCTTGACTATTCAAATGCTACCATTGTAGAACTCAGCAGATTAAAATTTTTCTTCCATACATAGGGTTACTTCAGTTTACGACTTTCTGAAACCGACCAAATCAACCTTAAAAGCTGAAATTTACAACATCATAATTAATATGCGGAATACATTTTATCTAGGTATCTCTTTGTTTCTTAGTAATAATTAAAACTCTATGATACTTCCTCTTACACACACAAACACACGTGTGCGCGTGTACAAAACCACCTCTCTTTATAATCCCCCCCTTTTTTTATTCCTTTTAATAAGCTTTTTAAACAGTATGTGGTTGGAATACTTATCAATAAACACGATAAATATATTCCGGTTATATTCCTAATTAAGAATTATGGACCATAATTATGAGTTCTTAAGTATTTATTTTAAATGAATGTATTTTGTTATTGAAATAAGAGAATTAGAAAATTATTTCAAGCAATTACATTTTAATGATTAAAATAATAAAAATTAAAAATTTAGAACATTATTTTTTCGCATAAATATATTAATACTTTCACGAATTTTATTTTACTTACCTACTCTACAAAAGTATTTATTACAGCAGTTTTTGAGTCATCGTATTTTTTTTCAGTCTCTGCGATTGAGCACTGTATTATATTAACGTCAAATGTAACTTGAATTATGAGGAAAATACTTCATTGTAGGATTTCAATCACATGTTATTCACTTTTATGTATTTCAAAGATAATTAATAATGTAAAATATTATATATCCAAAATTTAAGTTTCTTTGTGGATAACACAAAAATTCGTGCAACTTCTAAAAGACAAGTGCACTTTTAAAATTTATGGAATTCAATATTTGAACAGGAAATAAGTGCATAATTTCAAGAAGCAGGGGTAAATGTTTCATACCCTATATAGATACATTTATTATAAGCAATAGCAATTAATGCATATGAAGTTATAATTAACAATTTAGGGTATCATTTGTCATGCTACTCGTGTGGTGACCGGATGTGAGAGAATAGTCCCACTGTAACTCATGCATGTCGTAAGAGATGACTAAAAGGGGACCTAGTGTCTGGATGTATATACAGGCACCCTGCTCCTGGGAATTACATCGAGGGACCTCAGGGGTTTCCTTCTTTAAGTAGGTACGGACATCATAACCCCGCGGCACCCTAATGATCTTTTTCCTTCCCATGAGGTTTACTGTCTTTGGTAAACAAGGGTGACGCGTCCCCAGGTTACCGTAATGACCCTCCTTCTTGTCAAACTTTTTATCTTTCTTCCATTTTTTTTTCAAGACGTCAGATCATAGTTACATCTTGTTTGGCGCAGCGCAACCACATCTGACTCTTGAGCTATTAAACTTCACTTTCACTCATTCACTCACTCATTTGTCACGCCTTGTAACACGTTTTGTGATGCGTTTATAGAAATTGATAGACATTAATTTATTTTTCCATTTATAAAAGAACCTAATGGAAATTCAAAAAATCCAAATGAAGAAAATATCAAATCCGTAAATACAAATTCAAAATTGGAATCATAAAAGATATTGAGACAAGCAAATTAAGATTATTTATCAAAATTAAGAATTTCTAAGCAATATATCACATAAGTGAACCCTTTTGGATTATAACTAAATGAACTGTTATTATATACAGAAGAGTGTGTTTGGTGTACTTTTTGATCTCTAACATCTAAAACTCATCACTAAAAAGGAATATTCACTAAAGAAGCACACAAGTAAACTTGATCATCGATTCATTTTTTTCTGTGACGTGGTTTTTCGCATTCATTTTAAAGCATGGAAGTTTTTTTTTTTTATCTTAAAAAGAATAATTAAAATAATAGTCCCAGATGCATATTTTGTTGTGACTGCTTTATGTGTATAATAATTTCCAATCGTAAACAACAACAACGAATTGGAATTCTCCTGAAAGGCTGTACAAAAAAAATATATGTCAAGTGACCCAGTTTAGAAATTTGAAATCAAGGTTACACAGGATCCGATTACATTATTTTTAGATTAATGTTAAATTCAGCCTAAAGCCTGGTTTGAACTGAATAATTTTAATAAAAAAGAGAAGATAAAAATAACCAGAAATGCAGATACGACATTAATTATTTTAATTCATCATAGTATTTATTACATATATATATATATATATATATATATATATATATATAACACATCGATCAATAACTCCCGAGTCTAACATTGAAAACAACATTTTTTTTGCAAATTTTTTTTTATTCATCAACATAACACCTTTTGTTAATCACCTTTAGGGTGATGACAAATCGTTCTACTCCAAATCCCCCCCCCTTTTTTTCTTTTCTTTTTTTTTTTTTTCCAAGAAATCTTTTTGTTGCGGTAAATAACGATAACGCTTTCTGAATCAATCAACTCGTTGCTGTTTTTTGTTCCATCGAATAATCAGCACCACTTGGAAAAAACCTTATTCGCTACTTCAAAAACCTTTTTCCTGGTCCGATCGACAATTACTGTTGTACGTTTCAAGCAAGGTTACACTCTGAAGAACCTGGTTCACTGGTTTACGAGCGCCATCTCTGGGTTAGTCTCGGGAGTTGATGATCGATGTGTTATATATATATATATGCAAATCTTGACTATAATACGCAAGCTTAATTTAGCATTAAATTTGGGGAAAAGTCAAATTCAATATAATACGCACCCATAACTTCAATATTTTATTTAAAAAATTTGCAAGTATTTGTTAACGTAATTGAAATTTTATTAAAGAAACGAAATGGTGTTCGATAGAAGATAAACTTACATTTTAACACATAACAAACAACCGGATCAAATTATCGGCACAACTAATCTATTGTTATTTATGACCAAGTCATAATAATTGGTGCCACCCGTAATGCGACATGTACGCGTGTGCGACATGTACTTTTGTAGTTCCTGTTTGCCAAGAAAAACACCTGTTTTTTTGTAAAAGAACATGCCAGATACCCACGAGCGTTTACAACAATCTCTTGTGTTGCAAGTTCGTTGTTTAAACCTTATTTTTTTAAAAAATTTTGCCAGTATAATACACCCTCATTTTTATGGACCAAATTGTGGAAAAAAATTGGGTAGTACAATCAAAATTTGATATATATATATATATATAGGATCGTTGCTATAGAGGAAGTGTGGATTATGGATTTCCGTGATATTGCTGGTAGAAATCAGCCGCTATCGTACGAATATGGAATCATTGGGTTGGTCATACTGACCGGCATGCAGGACACTCTCATTACTCACTCCCAGAGAGGATGGTATATAAGGCAGTGAATTTCTGAAACCATTACAACATACATCAGGACTATTAATTCAGTAAATGGACATGTTTGCAGCACATACACCACTGTCCTGCAGCATAGAGAAGAGGGCAAACAACTCTGAGTGCAACATTCACAAAACTGGATAGGAATGGCACAATGTCATAATATGTTTATAATAACAAATCTTTTATTACATGGTGCTTTTTTACACGGTTTTGAAATAACACGACTCCTTAATACTTTTATGCACAGTTTTGTTCCAACTGAATCCCCCACTCCTTCTGTTTTTTCAACTATTCAAATACTGTTTTACCTTACTATTCAAAATAACCTGTATACTTTTTTTATACCTGAGTTTTATTAATGAATCCTCCTTCCAATTTTTCCAACTATTCAAGTTTTCTTTTGCCTCCTTTATTTCAATATAGATCAGAATATTATAGCAGCATTTTAAATGTACTACATAAATAAACGTTTAA